>OZ024911.1:3796380-3831380 GCA_964017125.1 Flabesymbios commensalis
TAGGGGGCCACCATTCAATCTCCAGGTGTGGGGTGGGAGGGGGGCGCTAGTTTTTTTTAAATAAATGATTTCAAAAGTGTTCAAATGAATGACTGTATGAATGAAACATTATTACATTTATGCTTTTATACTGTTAATCCAATTTTTGGTGATATATAGTTGATATTGACTTCATAAGTCTTACATTTTATAATCATTTCCTTTTTTCGCTTGTTCCTATAGTTCTAGACATCTCAAGTGCTACATGCATTGTACTGTGCTCTGACGCAGGCGCTGCAACAAGTCAGCAGATTCCAGAGGCACCGGCACCATTATATTAATTATCAAAAGTGTTGAAATGAATGACTGAATGCGAAAAACCATTGTTATCAATTTGATCTTTTTAATTTGCTAGATTTTTATTATAGAAAATATGATATTTTTTAACCCTTTTAGGACGTTAAATATATAGTTAACCCTGTAACTACTAAGGCAGCCATCACACCATTAGAACGAACACCGGATGATTAGGACGTTAAATATATAGTTAACCCTGTAACTACCAAGGCGGCCATCACACCATTAGAACGAACACCGATGATTAGGACGTTAAATATATAGTTAACCCTGTAACTACTAAGGCAGCCATCATACCATTAGAACGAACACCGGATGATTAGGACGTTAAATATATAGTTAACCCTGTAACTACTAAGGCAGCCATCATACCCTTAGAACGAACACCGGATGATTAGGACGTTAAATATATAGTTAACCCTGTAACTACCAAGGCAGCCACCATTAGGTTTATTTAACCCTTATAATGCTGAAATATTTTTGATAAACCATGGAGACCAAATGGTTTCAATTTACAATTATCATAAATGTCTTAGTTAGCTCTTTCCGCGTCAATTGAATACCTATGTTAGTGGTCCACGGTCATAATTGTTTATCTTTTTCAGCGTGGGGATTGTATTTAGACGTCAGAATCTGCCGTCTAAAGACGCTCCCCGCGCTGAAAGGGTCAATATTTCACAATAATACGCTTAACCCTTTAAGCGCTAAATACGACTATAGTCGTTTATAATCTGTATCATTAACCCTTTGAGTGCGGGCGATGCTTTTAAGCGCATTCATACTGTTTTTCCACAACTAAAATTTGACAGAAATTGAACAAAATAATATGCATGTATAAATCTTGAGTAAAGCCCCCATTGTGAAATTTAGCAGGTTTAATTTTTAAGTGAGGGGGTATTTTCCTTTCATTTGAAGTTGGCAATTGCGTGAGCAATGCCAACTTCAAATGAAAGGAAAATGTTAAGTAGTAATGAAGCACTTAAAGAGTTAACATAGTCCTAGGGCTGATTCTGAAAACTTAAATTTTGTTGCACCCCTAGAAGAACATAGGTGTTTTATGGCATATTTTGTTTTTTTTTGGCTCACCAGCTGTCATTTTTAAGACATTATCCCTTTTAAAATGTGTCCGAAAGACCCTTTGAGGACCATTTCCTGCAGTGAGTCATAGTAGTAGTAGTAGTAGTAAATCATTGCTTTACGTCACTTTTCAGCACAAAAGGTCTTTTAAGTGACATTATAATACGATAAAAACGTTGTAGTCAGTTGATGAGATGAATGATGTACAGATGATGATGTGAGGGGGGGGGGTGATAGGGCATGGTGGGTTATTGAGAGCGTTTTCCTTCGCTCGCCCGATAAGGGGTTCTGGGCATGTCTAGGGGATATACCCCCAGACATGCCCAGACGGCCGGAGACTTGAGTTTCGCTGTACAATTTAATGATGAAACTCTTTGGCATTTCGCGCAGCTCCGCTATCCTCGGGTCGGATAGTCCCCAGAGTAACAATAGGAAGAATCACTCCCTCTGGGTAACTCCATTCATCCCACGTGAGAGACCTAATGTCAAACACGCTATTGCCGGTTATCTAAGGCTACCACAGCCTACATCAGCGCCAGCACTGATGCGGGTGCTGCATTGGCTCCTCTGTTGAGCGGAGGAACCAGGGTACACCACTGGCAATCCGCCCGAAGATTATAGCCAGATACGAGGAGGCTGCAGCTGCCCTTGGATGATTGCTGTAGACTAGTGCTTCCGTACAATGCCGTATACAGCATCCAACAGACGAAACAGATCCCTAATGACCCTCCCCAGATGGGGGCAAAAAGTACTACTACTAGCAATCATCCCAGTACCCCAGTGAGTCATAGTGCTCTGGTGAAAATGAGAACATTGCCATTTGTACACTTGTAGCTGACAAAAACCATTTCAAGTATTGCAAATTTCACCTGGTACGTATTTAGCAGTATACTTACATATAAAAAAAATACTGCAGTGTAATATTTGGTGTTTACCGAGGCATACATTAAAATTTAGACTTTTTTTCTTCAAAAAAATGAGAAATTATAAAAAAAATTACAAGGCGATTTTTTTTCTTTCGGATACATTCTTAGAGGGGTGATGTTTTGAAACTAGTTACATACATTCCAAATAAAGATAAAAAAGTGAGAAACCTGATATGTTCCTTTGAGGGGTGCAGCAAACTCTGGATTTAGACTAGTTCTCAGAATCAGCCCCAGGACTAGCAGGTTAAATCACTGTGTTTGGGAATAAAATGTCTGTTTAAACATCAAGATTTGAAAATGCTTGGTAAGCGAATATGAGTAATTTTCACCGACTTGAAGTTGTGGGTCGCGGCAGCGACACACAACTTCAAGTCGGTGAAAATAAAACTAAATAAAACTAAAATAAGATGAGAGTTACTATTTGTGTCAGTCTAACCAGAGCTAAACAGATGTAAAATCAAAATATTGATGACACAGAGTCCATTTTATATTCGCATTCACATTTCATGAAGAAGAAGAATAACTTTTATTTAATCATTAATTGTATATTACATTTTTTTTAGTAAATTATAATATGAATTGGGCTAGGAGACCTCCATTAAGTAAATCGCTAACATAGCGGCCACCTTGTAATATAAAAAATAATAATAACAGTGCCCCACACATTTTACATAATAAAACTACAAATGATGATGAAATCATAAATGTCTTAGTTAGAGCTTCCGTTTCATTTGAATACCTATGTTATGGGTGTATTTAAAATACACAAATTAGTCTGATCAGTTGCATCTATAGCTCTACCACCTCTCACGATCAGCATGTTTAACATATATAATATTAATGACAAAGGCCAGTAATGAATCCTAATTATGTCCATCCTCCACCTGACTGACTGTCTGCTAATGAAAGCTATACCCAGAATCTCACATGTTCTCTTTATGTCGCCCTCTCATAAAACACCCATAACAAACCCACCATCAGAAGCACATTACGCCGGCCTAATGCTGTTCAACTTCAAGTGAGTGGAAAGTACACATTTGTTTAATTTGAGACCAAACATTTGCAAATCTTGATGTTTAACGAATCAATCGAATTTCATCCTTTCTCCCAGTCTTGCCGATGTGCGTCGTTATTTCAAAATTTCTTTTTTTGCTTATATGTATGATCATATCCAGCTATTTTATCTCTGTTTTTTTTTGTGTGTATTATTTCATATAGCAATGTTGTTAAACACTCTATATAAGTGTACATAATTATACCTTAAAGTGGATTTTTAATTAAGCCTGAAAGACATGCGCAGAATCTCCTCTGTTCTCCTGAAAACACCCACTCTCAGACACACGATACGTCCGCCTAATGCTGTTTTAATATTGGGACAATTTTTTCCCAGATTCAGCCCCTCTCTCTCACAGCAGTACTTCCCTTTTTCCAGAAATCCCATCCTGTGATGTCTAAAATAGCATCATCTCGGATGACCGGATGTCACGTGGTGTATTGTTCCCATGGTAACGCCCACGCTATTCCCGCTCAATCAGAGTATCAGCCAATCAGCGGTTGTCTCGTGGGTCCAAGAGTCACAATGTCTGACAGACTATTTCTAATACAAAAAAACAAGGTAATTTGTTACTTTATAGTGGGCGATATAACCTGATGAAGGGGTCAAGTTACATTGTAAACATCTTATCTGCCGTTAGTCCTAATCTCTGCTGAAAGCTTGGTAATTTCTGCTGTTATGAATACCAGTCGACATCCACGATGGTTTAAATTCATTCATTCATTCATTCATTCATTCATTCATTCATTCATTCATTCATTCATTCATTCATTCAATTATTTATTCATTCATTCATTCATTCATTCATTCATTTATTCATTCATTTATTCATTCATTCATTTATTCATTCATTCATTCATTCATTCATTCATTTATTCATTCATTCATTCATTCATTCATTCATTCATTCATTCATTTATTCATTCATTCATTCATTCATTCATTCACTCGATCGTTCGTTCATTATTTTTTCATTCATTCATTCATTCATTCATTCATTCATTCATTCATTCATTCATTCATTCATTCATTCATTCATTTATTTATTCATTCATTGATTCATTCATTCATTTATTTATTCATTCATTCATTCATTCATTCATTCATTCATTCATTCATTTATTCATTCATTCATTCATTCATTCATTCATTCATTCATTCATTCATTCATTTATTCATTCATTCATTCATTCATTCACTCGATCGTTCGTTCATTATTTATTCATTCATTCATTCATTCATTCATTCATTCATTCATTCATTCATTCATTCATTCATTCATTCATTCATTCATTCATTTATTTATTCATTCATTGATTCATTCATTCATTTATTCATTCATTCATTCATTCATTCATTCATTCATTCATTCATTCATTCATTCATTCATTCATTCATTCATTCATTTATTCATTCATGCATTCATTCATTCATTCACTCGTTCGTTCGTTCATTCATTCATTCATTCATTCATTCATTCATTCATTCATTCATTCATTCATTCATTCATTCATTCATTCATTCAGTTATCAGCTAAATCATTTAATCTTCAAATCATTCATTCACATAATTATTTATTCAGGTTAAAAAAACCATTAAGCCGAAGTACAATCAGTCCGAAGTCCAAAATATAAATATTAAATTATTAAATCCACACGATATAATACGATACGCTTTGGTTCAGCCGATCCCGATGGTTCATTCGGTCCGGTTATGGCTCGAAATTCGGAGGTACTGGGTTCAAATGTCGGGCCGGAAGTTATACACCGGGGTTGTGCCCCAAATTTTTCAAAGGCCTGGAGTGTGCAGTTTGGTTTATAGTACTGAAGTGCACCATAAAGAACCCTGAAGTCATTCGATAAGTATAATTCGATTATAAGTCTGGAGATATTATAGTCACATGTCAGATTTAATAAAACATGTGATGTTGAACGTTTTCTCACTTGAACACAATATTGTGATTCCTTCATGTATTTATGTCTTTATAAAAACTGTTATTTTTCGCGCTTTCAGAATTGCTTGAGCGACGTTTGGTCTGCTTGTGTCACGTTGTGTGGTGTGACTACTGTGCATTGCTGTCCCGAATCAAAACATGATCAGTTCGCAGTGTGGTGTTTCAATGTTTGAGACAACACACTTCCAGCTAATCATGTTTTCACACGATCAGCTGGCACTGTGTTGTTTCAATGCTGGCCCAACGCCTGCGACGTTGTGCCAACATTAAAACAACACCCCGCGATTCAATCATGCTTTCCTGGAATCCTTACAATCACAAAACGTTGCGCTAATGCTGGCTTAATGTTGGGCCTCTGTCCTCCAGCTTTGGCGCAGCGCATGTTGTTATTGTTGTGGGCCCACGTGTTGCGTGGGAGTCACCACCTGATCCATCTACTGTAGGCGCAGACAGAGCATCCTGACCCTTTAGTCCCTACGTCTTAACCAGCTCTTAAAACGCTGACATATTTTTGTATAAATTATAGACATCAAAGGGTTTTTTCCATTTGAAATCATCATAAATGTCTTAATTAGCTCTTTGGGTTTCATTTGAATACCTATGTTATGAATTGCGACATTTTATATCGTCACTTTTAAATATTTATCACATATAGATATATTCTTTAGTTTATCAGGTGCATCTATATATCGAGAGAATAGAAAACAGTGCATCCCATCCATTCAGGCCTTACGTCTTAGCCCTTACAACGCTAAAATATTTTTTATCCAAACAGGTGTTTTTTTCAATTTGAAATCATCATAAATGTCTTAATTAGCTCTTTCCGCTTCATTTGAATACCTATGCTATGTGTCTACGGCCATTACAACTATTTTACTTTTCAGTGTAGGGATCGACTTTAGACGTCAGAATCTGACGTCTAAAGTCTATTCCCACACTGATAGGTTTAAACCGCTATATTAAATAATTTAAAATTTCACCCACACGAAATTGTGTCACGCTACCACGACTTCAAGTTGGTGAAATTTACTCATATTTGCTTGATCCAAGGGAAGCTTTTGCAAATGTTGATGTTTAAACACACGTTTCGTTGTCAATAACTGTTATTTGAACGGCTAATATAAAGGATTAAAAACGACTAGAGTCGCCCTTAGCAATTTAGAGGCTAACCCTTGTCACCCTAGAAATATCTGACCAACAATATTAATATTTATATCATCCGAACTCCTAAAGTGCTAATCGGAGGGTGCACAAGGGCTAAAAAACGAGTCGCACGAACGGCGCAGTGCCTGTTCTTAGGGGCCGAAGATCGAGGATTGCAGTTTCTAAATAATGTAAAAAATGAAGCTAAAAATGTATATCTAGTGTAAAAAATGAAGTGTACTATCTATAAAAAACGATTATCGACGTCAGTATATTATAACTATTGAACTTTATTATTATCATGTTATAATCGTATTTCCCTTATGGCAAACTTCCTATTGAATTGTCCTACATGTAAGCCATTATAAATGTGAAAACTTTGGCGGAAATCTTATCAAAATTGAAGACAATCTCTTATAAATAATACATTGAAAACATTTTTCCCTTATAAAAGTGAAACGTGAGGCCGAAAAAAGAGTAAAAAGTGAAGTGGGAAGAATCCATACTTTCCAGGACTCATGTGCCTCTTGAACGACTTTAGTCGTCGGAATCTGACGTCTAAAGTCGATCCCCGCGCTGTAAGAGAAAACATATTTCTACTGGCCGTAGACCCATAACATAGGTATTCAAATGAATCGGAAAGAGCTAACTCAAACATTTATGATGATTTCAAATTTAACAAAACCCTTTGGTTGCGATGTTTTTTTACAAAATAATTCAGCGCTTTAAGGGCTAAAACGGTTAAATTGACATATGTTCTGATTCAAATTGAACAAAAATGTAAGTATTTTTAACCCACTTGTAGTAGTAGTGTGTTTATTTACCTCTTTTAAAGGAGAGCATACAACGTTTATATTACATTTCAAAGGTGGGGTGTTATACAAATATCGAGCATAATAGACTATAAAAATTGAGTTTTTAACATATTAAGCGATAACATACATGCTATAAATATATTTTACATCTAAATAAATATAGAGGGTGTCCAATTAAATTAAACTTTGCTGTACAGTGTTTACATTTCTTCCTTTTTTTTTAATTATTTTATTTCCCATATATTTGCAATATCAAACAGAGAACAATGAAGTGTATCTAACTTCACTGTTACATAAACCAACACCAGTTGTGGTCTGCGGTAGGGAGACACAACACCATCGCGACGATGCCAGATGTTGTTCTAATGCTGGGCCAATGTGGCAGACAGTGGACCAACTTTAATCCAACACCAAATGCTTGTCTCATGTTCTGGGTAACACGTTTGACATGTACTGATCTAATGTTGGCCCACAGTCTACAACGCTGGCCCAACGGTAAAACAACACAGACAAATTGCTGTATTTGTATGCTCGGAAGACGTTGACCCAATGATGTGTTAATGTTGGGCCACCGTCTGCGACGTTGGCCCAACATTAAACCAGCATTGCGTCAACCGCTCGTGTTTGTTATGTGAGCTGACATGTGTGTGGGAGTTTCTATCCAATTCACCTTCTCAGATTCAGACAGAGGCCGAAATCACCTGGCAATCCGGTGTCACTGGCCACTGTGACTTGGTACAATACCACACGGAGCAGGCAGATCTTAGCCGTGACGTCCTCTCCGAGGCCGTGGATTGATGTATTTGATTTACCCGAAAAATCCAACATGGCGGTGACTAAGAGCGATCCCAACACCAAGGTCCGAAAAATGTCCATAACTTTTTAATGACTGTGCGACCTTTGAGCTGAGCATGCGGGCATGTAACTGAAAAGCTACTTATTAGAATAAAAACTATTTTCGACCTGATTATTCGAGGGCAAATCTTAGATATGACACTCCAAAGAAATGTCCCACGATTTTGTACGCGGTCAATCTGTGTAAAACCTGTTTCAGCCACTGGGGCTAGGCAGGTGTGTGTTTATCAATAAGGTAGAATGTGTGTAGGCTACACTAATTGGCCGAAAAAACCCCCACTTATATAACATATACCATTACAATCAGCGTTGTTGAAATCACAATACTTGTACACTTTGTATAGGATAAAGCCCGAGGAACTCTACATTCTTAGATGTGGAAAAGGTCTCGGCCGAAGGCCGCGGCTTTTTCCACATCTAAGAATGTAGAGCTCCGAGGGATTTACCTGACTTAAAACACATCCGACCATAATGAGGATCCTCATAATCAGCAGCTCGGTCACACCTGACTGATTATAGTTACATAGGCCTACCATGATAATTTATCTGTATTTGAGCAACAATAACTCTCCATTCCCGGCTTAGCATCTAGTGGTTGGACAAAGAAAATAATGTAGTGGTGTGTTTAAATAGCAGCTAAATGACGATCTAATATCATTTTGCAAGCATTTTTATCAATTTTTCTGGACCCACTTGTCTGTCACTGTGGCCATCTTGTTATACAGGAGACTACAGTTGGTACTGAGAGTAAGGTATCATCCTATACATTTATATGTGTAAAAAACAGTTTCTACAGCATGATTCCCTGCGAGGGAGCTATTATATGGGTGATGTGTCACCTAGACATTTTCAGTCGATATCCCAAGTGATTTAATTCACACATTTAATAACTCTCATGTTTTTACACATACTATATTTAATAATACAAAGTCACATAATTTTGTGCTACGGTATTTTTCCATTATTTTTTTCTGTTTTCTCCATAAACTCCACTTTTTTTTATGTTTGTCTGTGTTCGCTATGCCGAGCTGACAGTTTCACAGCCCTGGTGCAGTGGTTAAAGCGGCTTGGAAAGGCGGAGATCGCGGGTTCGAGCCCCACTCTGACCTTGAAGTTTCAAAGAAACAAAATATTTCTTCCCCGCTAGCTTGTAATGATTCAATACTATAGGGAACCTCCGTGACCGAGAGGTAGCGTGCTCGGCCTCAGACCGCCGGAGTTTGAATTTCAAATCCTGTGTCTGGAGGGCAGTGTCAACTCATTCATCTCACTATCCTCAGGAGGTTCTCTTGGTCCAGTTTAGCCTGTATATGCACAAAGGTGGCCTAAAACCCCAATAATTTCATTTCATAGTCTAATACGAGTCATAGACTAACACAACATTCACTCCTTGTTGGAGTCAGAAAATACATACACTATTGTCAATAAAAAAACTATTTGTCCCGCTATTATTATTTTTCCACAATATATAATGTTTGTGATTTTTTTATTAGGAGCTTCCTTGTGCGGTATGACCAAATAATGAAAAATTCAAATAATATTAAAGGTGCTATATCCAAAATTTTAGTCGTCAGAATCTGACGTCTGTAGACGTCAGATTCTGACGACTAAAGTCGATCCCCACACTGTGAGAGTACAAATATTTCTAATGGCTGTAGACCCATAACATAGGTATTCAAACGAATCAGAAAGAGCTGACGAAGCCATTTATGATGATTTCAAAATGAAAAAAAATACACTTTGGTTACGATGTTTTTACAAATTAATTCAGCGCTTCAAGGGTTAAGGTCGTTTTTGATTAGTTTTGTTTTCCCATTATCACTGACATTAGGAATAAAATGAGTGCTTAACTCTTACCACGCTGAAATATTGTTGCATAAACCTACCCGGTATGACTGGGCCTCATTTACTGCGCGAGGCCCAGTCACACTGACCGCCATTTTGTTTACACAGCCAGCTGTGTAAAAACGACATTCACACTGCCTACCAAAAAACTCGGATGCCAAGAAATTGAGACAAATATTTCAAGTGTCTATGAAAACTAGGCCATTTTCAGCAGTCGTAAATTTGTGGTCGTATTGGTATTATTACATTTAAAAATGGAGGTCACTGTGTCAGAGCTTGCGATGTCATCAGGGTAGCATAAACCATGGAGACCAAAGGGTTTTTTCAATTTCAAATCATCATAAATGTCTTAGTCAGCTCTTTCCCCTTCATTTGAATACCTATGTTATGGGTCTACGGCCATTATGAATATGTTTAATTCTTGCAGTGCGGGGATCGACTTTATACGTCAGAATGTGATACCCGCGTTGATAGGGTTAAACATCAATATTTACAAATGTTTGGTCTCAAATTAAACAAACATGAGTAATTTTCACCCGCTTCAAGTTGTGGATCACGCTAGCGAGACACAACGTCAAGTGGGTGCAAATTTTAACCAGACAAAACGGTTAATATATGTAGTGGGTTGATTGCAATCAGACCAGAGAGCTTTTTGATATGGCAATCCTTTCAGGCATTTGATCTCTTGATATGTGTAAGCTAATATGACCTTTGTAGAGGTGAGAAGGTTGTCTGTTCGTTTCATTTTATCGCCCATCAGTTTAGCACGGAGAAATATCAACCACCGGGCGCCACATTAAAACGTATTGGACCCTTTAAGTCTAACACTCGGTAAATCCTCACGCCAGAGCGCTACAATGTAAAATGTTAATTTCTACACACTTGAAGTTGTGTTTCGCTGCCGCGATGCACAAGTTCTAGGGGGTTAAAATTAGCTACATATGTACAATTTGTGTCAAACTACTTAGAAGTTTAAGACTCATTTTTACTTCAAAATGTATTCTTTGAACTCCAAATATAATGACCAAAAACCGCTATTGATGTGCTCTAGTCATATAAGGGTTAACACCAGCCACATACACATACACCGCCGTTGAACCCTTTAAGTTTTACATTTTTTAATTCACGATAGTGCCTTGAAACCTGATATATATGTTTTTCTGTGTCTGCGAGTCTATTGGTATTGTCCGTTTTCATGTTCGACCAAAAAACGAAGCTGTGACGACCATCTTTATTAGAGCAATTTTAATTAATAATTCTTATTTTCAGTTAGATGCCTTGAAACCTGGCATAGGTAGGTTTTCTGGGTTTGCGAGTCTATTGGCACTGTCCTTTTTCATGTGTGACCGACTAGATATGCGCTATATAATGAATAAACACGCATATACGTTTTAGTGGTCTTCGAGTAGGCCTATTGACATAGCGCATTTGTGTTAAATTTTTGACCATGTTTAGTCCCCACATCAGCCGAGGGGTGTTTAGTGCTTGCACAGTATTTTTAGTATTTCAGGTAGTTTTTCAAAAAGATTGTTTTTGTGAGATCAATTTTCATTAAATTTGCATACATTTTGATACATATTGTTCAAATAGAGGTGTTTTTCACCCACTTGAAGTTGTGGGTCGCGATAGCGAGATACAACTTCAGGTGGATGAAAATTTAAATTATTTAACTTGACGCTTTAAATGTTTATTAGTCTGCTGTTAATCTAATTAAAGCGGTTTAATATTGCAATCCTTTCAGACATTTATATTAAGTTCACGGCATTGAAGGTGAAACTGATATCATCTGTGAAATCTGTAACCTCTTCTTTTCATATTATCGCCCACTAGCGTTGGCGTCCCATGACAAGATCATTAGAGTGTAGTTAATTAGAAATATATATGTAACGTTAGTCAGGAACGGGGAGGGGGTGTGTGAGTGAGTGAGTGAGTGAGTGAGTGAGTGAGTGAGTGAGTGAGTGAGTGAGTGAGTGAGTGAGTGAGTGAGTGAGTGAGTGAGTGAGTGAGTGAGTGGTTGAAAGAGTGAGTGAGTGAGTGAGTGAGTGAGTGAGTGATTAATTAATTAATTGATTGATTGATTGATTGATTGATTGATTGATTGATTGATTGAATGATTGATTGATTGATTGATTGATTGATTGATTGATTGATTGATTGATTGATTGATTGATTGATTGATTGATTGATTGATTGATTGATTGATTGATTGATTGATTGATTGATGAATATGTTAGAGAAGAGAACATTGGTCTTCTAGCCATAACGGAGACCTGGCTCAAGCTAGATGGGGATACGTCCGTCATCGCAGAGCGCAGAGTTGTTTCCAGAGGGGTACAGTATTATCAGTGTGCCCAGAGCGAGACCAAGCGGCGGCGGCATTGCTCTCCTTCATAGAGCCTATTTTACATGTAAATTGATGCCCGCAAAACGCTATAGATGTATGGAACTGATGAGATTTCGCATGAAGGGTGTCAGATGATGACTTTCGACTTATACATTCTGTATCGACCGCCTACATCACGAAAGAATGATTCGACTCTTGTTGAGTTTTTAGATGAGATGGAGACTCTACTCTGCGATATGGCTCTGTTATCTGTTCCATTGGTCTTAGTAGGAGATTTTAACATACACCTTGATGTTCCATCGAAAGCTAAAAGGTTTTCCAAACTCCTGGACTCTGTCAATGTGGTATAGCATGTTAAGAAGCCTACACATGTTCGTGGCCATATCCTGGACCTCGTCATCAGTCGTGCTACTGATCAGCTAGTGTCTTCAGTCGTTGTCAAACCCGTCACTTGCTGACCATCACTCTGTGAATTGTGTGCTTGCTACGGGTAGACCCACTGTCGTCCCCACAGAGGTCAAAGTGCGCAATTTTCGACAACTTGACCAAGAACAGGTCCAGCAGGATGTGAGCTCTAAGTGTGAACAATTGCTGCAATCTAAAAAACATCACGTTGCCGACCTTGCTCAGGCCTATTATAACACCTTGCGGGAGACACTTGACATTCATGCACCCGCTAAGACAGTAACCCTGAGAAGGGCAAATCCAAGTCCCTGGTACAATGAGGATGTGGATGAGGCAAGACACAAGAGACATCAAATGCAACATATCTGGAGAAGGACTGAGCTGGAGATCCATCGCCAACTATATACTGAGGCTCTTAATGCCGTCACTGCTTCCATTACCAAGGCCAAGATCGAGTACTTTCAGGAAAAGCTGGAGTCCGCTGACAGCAAGTCTATGTTTAGGTCTATTAAATCTCTGTCAGGACAGCAAAATGACATCTTTCCTGAATTTGACAATCCTCAGAATGGTTGCGAGAAATTTTCTGATTTCTTTATGGCAAAGGTACAAAAGATCAGGACAGAGCTTGACTCATCTAAGTCTGATATACTACCTGATGAGGTGGCCTGCTTTTCTAGGCCATTCCCATCTTTCAGACCAACATCAGCTGAGGAAATACTTCAGATCATGACACATATGAAGAAGACTTGTGATCCTGATCCTCTCCCGGCCAGACAACATAAGCAATGCTTGCAGGCCATAGTGCCGGCGGGGACTCTAATTGTCAACAAGTCATTAGCTGGGGGGACTGTACCAAATAGTTTGAGGGAAGCGCATGTTCGACCTCTCATTAAAAAACCGTCTTTAGACCAGGATGTGTTAAAGAACTACAGACCGGTCAGCAACATCCCACTGCTGTCCAAGGTGATAGAGAAGGTTGTTGTACGGCGGCTAGGTGAATATCTTGACTCCCAGGACATACAGGAACGGTTTAAATCTGCCTATAGGAAAAACCATTCCACCGAGACAGCTTTAGTACGAGTCACCGATGATATTAAGCTGTCTCTAGACAATAAAAAAGGTACATTACTTGTGTTGTTGGACTTAAGCGCCGCATTTGACACCATATATCATCGCATCCTGCTCTCCAGATTACGCAGACGGTTTGGTGTTCAACGCACTACCTCTAAATGGATTTAGATAGTCGCACGCAACGCATCATCATAGGTCAGACTTCCTCTTTATCCAAGCCACTGAATACGGGAGTGCCACAAGGTTCAGTGCTTGGACCAATCGTGTTTTCCCTCTACGAGCAGCCTATAGGAGAGATCATCAGGAAACATGGATTAACATTTCATCACTATGCTGATGACCTCCAGATCCTCATCACCTCCGATCTCAACATAGTCTCCCTTTTAGATGCCATACGACGTCTATAGAGGAATGCATTGCGGAAATAAAAACATGGATGACAGTCAACTATCTGAAAGTCAACGATGACAAGTCCCAGTTCATGCCGGTTGTGCCCTGCTGCGCATTTGATGGAGGGACTCACCATCAGTATTGGTGAGGTTAGAGTCTCTGCTGTGAAAAAATGTGAGGAATCTGGGTGCCTATCTGGACTGTCATTTGGACATGTCCCATAATGTAGCTATTCTGTTAAAATAATGTACCATATCGGACAAATCCGGAAGTTCCTTCCCAGAAAGACTATTGAACGAGTTGTGAACGCAATGATAACTTCGCGTATAGACTATTGTAACGCCCTGCTTTATGGCACCTCTGGTAAAAACCTGGTGAAATTACAGAGACTCCAGAACGTTGATGCTAAGATTATCGTAGGCGGATCAAAGTATGAACATGTGACACCAATTTTACGAGAGTTACACTGGCTACCTGTGGAGTCTCGCATCCATTTCAAGATCATGGTGTTAGTGCACAGGGCAGTTAATGACACTGGACCCGTCTATCTGCAGGAACTGTACAGACCTGGGAGGTCATTGCGCTCTCAGTCTGACAGGCTGCTAACTAGACCAAGAAGGAGATCAAGAGCTGGAGATGCGACATTTGTATCAACAGCAGCTGATCTGTGGAATACATTGCCTCTGGACCTTAGGTTAATAGAGGATATTTGCAGTTTCAGGACTGCTTTAAAGGCACATTATTTCACCAAGCACTACGGTGACTGATGTCATCACTAGACCATTCCGCTACCTTTAAAATCACAAAGTGGAAGTTATTACGTACAGCGCCTTGATTAGTTATTCTAGAGGGGGCGCTATATAAGTGTAAATTTGATTGATTGATTGATTGATTGATTGATTGATTGATTGATTGATTGATTGATTGATTGATTGATTGATTGATTGATTGATTGATTGATTGATTGATGAAGACACCATTTTCATCGCCAACCCGACATCTAGGAAGTGTTTGACCAATGTTATCTTATAATAATATCTGTGCACCCAACGTCGGTTCAATGTTGGCTAAGCGTCTGCGACGTCGGCCCAACATTGAGCGATCATTGGGTCAACGTATCTTGTTTTCTGGTATTCTTTGCTTGTCTTTAAAACGTTACAAGTTGCTGCAAAAAGTAAAAAAAACATTCCTTTAAATTATCATTCTCTATATGAATTTTAGCCACATTTGGAAGCGAGTACACTACCATTGAGCCACAAAACGCCCCCAAACAAGGAGTAGTAAAGATGTGAAAGTCACGTGGCATAATTTGAACAAATTGTACTTGAGGAAAAGTTGTATAACCATTTAACCCTGAAAGCGTTGAATATTTTTATGTAACCCATGGAGACCAAAGGTTTTTTTCCATTTGAAATCATCATAAATGTCTTAGTTAGCTTTTTCCGATTTATTTGAATACCTCTGTTATTGGTCTACGGCCATTATAAATATATTTACTCTTTCAATGCGGGGATCGACTTTAGACGTCAGAATCTGACGTCTACAGACGTCAGATTCTGACGTCTAATGTCAATCCCCGCGCTGTAAGAGTTAAAATGTGGCGATCCTGGGCTCTCATTCGGTACATAGTATTATATTGGTAGTTTTAGCAGTATGGTATTCTATGGAATCATGGTAATATCATGGAGCTAGTAGAGGTACTATCTCCATAGTATTATATTTCTAGTTTTAGCAGTATGGTATTCTATGGAATCATAGTATTATTAAGGAGATAGTAGAGGTACTATCTCCATAGTATTATTCACGCCAGAGTTCGGGGTTCGGTTCCCGGTCTCGGCGGTTTGAAAGAAACAAAAAATGTTTCTTCCCCATTCACGTGTGAAAGTCAGTATTGTGGGGAGCCTCCGTGACCGAGAGGTAGCGTGCTCGGCCGCAGACTGCCAGGGCTCGAATTTCAAATCCTGTGTCTGGAGGACAGTGTCATCTCATTCATCTCACCATCCTCAGGAGGTTCTCCTGGCCAAGTTTATCCTATAAGTGCACAAAGGTGGCCTAAAGCCCGATTCATTTCATTTCCATAGTATTATATTGACAGTATTAGCAGTATATATGGATATTGCATGAAATCAGGTGCACAGGGACCGGTGGTGTAGTGGTTAAAGCTGCAGGCGCGGAAACTCGGAGATCGCTCTGGCATTTATCCTGCTCACTCATAAAGATTCAGTATTGTGGGGAGCCTCCGTGACCGAGAGTAGCACGCTCGTCCTCAGACAGCCCTGGCACGAATATCGAATTCTGTGTCTGGAGAGCAGTGTCATCTCATTCATCACACCATCCTCAGGAGGTTCTCCTCGCCAAGTTCACATCCCAAGGTGAATACAAATGTAAAATATATCTGGGTTTTCAACGGTTGGGGTTAACACATATACATGATATACTGGACAATAGATTCAAGATTAGATTCAAGATTATTTATTGTCATAAATGTATATCAACAAAGCTTTGACATTAATCATGTTAATATACTGAAAATGCTAATACATATTAAACTGATCGAGACTATAGAAAATATGTAATACCCATATTAACAACATACATAGAGAATATTGATAAGCACTTTGACAAATGGGACATAATATTGGGTGACATTATATGCCCTTTCATTAGTTACAATAATTTTATGTCGATCCCTAGGAAGCAAAAGGCTGTATCTCCCACTTGCCTAAGTGGAAGACACAGCCCAGTGGATCCACAGAAACGACAACACACGTGCTATGCATCATATTTGGAGCTCGACTTTTAGGAATATTATCGTATAATAGATGTCTTTTAAGTTTTTATTTAAAGGTACATATTGAACAATTTGTATCAATATTAAAAGATATATGATTCCATATATAGCAGCGGTTCTAATAAACTGTTCAGATAATTTGGTTTTCAAATGGTGATGATGACCCAGAAGCGGCCAGAGGAATCTGGCTTTTTAAGCTGTCACTGAGACACAAACGTTCCCCAAACAAAGAGAAACAAAGATGACAAAAGCCTTATATATTATACACATTGCTGATGGTGATCTAATAAGCCTACACAGGGTCTACACACAAAGCCTTACTGAATGCCACCAGACATTATCGATTTGGTATCGACCCTATTTCCTGGAAACCCATTAGATACACTAGATAACATCTAATACTGGCACACTGAGAAAATGGTGGATGAATGTCTAGGATGCTGGCCCAACATTTAAATAACGATGTGTCGATGTTGTATGCTTTGTCATTTTATTACGTGCGGGTTACTGAAGGTTACTAGGAGACTATAAAGTACGGAAGTACTCACTCACTCACTCACTCACTCACTCACTCACTCGCTCGCTCGCTCGCTCGCTCGCTCGCTCGCTCACTCACTCACTCACTCACTCACTCACTCACTCACTCACTCACTCACTCACTCACTCACTCACTCACTCACTCACTCACTCACTCACTCACTCGCTCGCTCGCTCGCTCGCTCGCTCGCTCACTCACTCACTCACTCACTCACTCACTCACTCACTCACTCACTCACTCACTCACTCACTCGCTCGCTCGCTCGCTCGCTCGCTCGCTCGCTCACTCACTCACTTCGCTCACTCACTCACTCACTCACTCACTCACTCACTCACTCACTCACTCACTCACTCACTCACTCACTCACTCACTCACTCACTCACTCACTCACTCACTCACTCACTCACTCACTCACTCACTCACTCACTCACTCGCTCGCTCGCTCGCTCACTCACTCACTCACTCACTCACTCACTCACTCACTCACTCAGCGAAAATGACGTGTTGATGATTATTGTTGGATGATGGACTAGGCAAACTGTAACAACTAATGTTTTAGGAGACTATAAAGTACGGAAGTACTCACTCACTCACTCACTCACTCACTCGCTCGCTCGCTCGCTCGCTCGCTCGCTCACTCACTCACTCACTCACTCACTCACTCACTCACTCACTCACTCACTCACACAACTAATGTTTTAGAATAATATTGTAACGAAAAATTGATCCTAGTTGATAGAATCATCAATATTTCATTCTCACTCTTTACACACTATCAATACCTAGCTGACAATGGCTGCTAAGAGCGCAGTATTCAGTACTAACGATGTTTGCCTATTTTTTTCAGAGTAGGACCCACGGCGCTCGGGCGGGCATCGTGACCTAGGAGGTATTAGGATATGCAAACAGTGTTCATTTGAGTGCGATATGGGAAAATACAACACTCGTCCAATGAATAAGGTGTGAGCCTTTAGGCGAACACCTTATTCATTGGACATGTGCTGTATTTTGCCATATCGTACGAAAAATGAACAACGTTTATATTTTCTCACACGATCAAGTCATATATGACTCAACTGTCATATATGGCAGTTTAAACTACAGCTAGAGTGCGATATGGGCTGATACCGATTTACGTCTCATAATGAAAACCACTGTGCAGAGTGTAAGAAACCATCAATAATGCATTCTCGCTGCTGCATATTATACTCACAAAATATATAAAAACAAAAAAATTAGAAACCCTTTCAGGCCTGAATTTACCGCGATTCGCGATTTGTAGAGGATGTAGAAGACTTAAAATGTGTTGGAAATGAAAAAAAATATATCGTTTTATTAAAACAGTTCCGTTAAAACTCCTATGTGTAGGAAATTAGGTCATTCTTCAGAGAAGCAAAATTATGCTTTGATGCATCGTGAGAACTTAACCCTTTAAGCGCGGGGACCGACTTTAGACGTCAGAATCTGACGTTTATAGACGGCAGATTCTGACGTAAAACTCGATTCCCGAACGGAAAAAATAAAATATTTATATTTGCTAGAGACCCATAACAAATTAATATGAACTTTGGTCTCCATGGTTTATACAAAAATATTTCAGCGTTTGTAATGGTTGAGGGGTTAACCCTTTGCTTGCTAGTCACTCATATATGCATGCAAAAATATTTTGCAGAACAAAATATGTCGATACAAACCGGCATCAATAAGAAAATAGACAACTGCCAACTTGAATGAGTTGATAAGCAGAACATGCACTATAAGTAGCCACTTAACATGATTGTAGTTGTTTGTCATACCATTTGTATTGTCATATGATTTTAACAAATTAACATTCTTGTATATACATGTACATATTATATCTCTCTCATTACCATGATTACTATGACAAATAAGTCTGTAATGACTTTTATTTCAGTCAATAAAATATCTGTCTGTCTGTCTGTCTGTCTGTCTGTCTCGCTACCGCGATCCACAACCGCAAGTGGTTTAAAATTGCTCATATTTGTTTCATTTGAGACCAAGCATTTACAAATCTTGATGTTTAAACGGTCATTTCACTCCCAATAACAGTGGTTTAATCGCCTAATAAAACGGATAATCCCTTTAAGCCCTCAAGCTGCATTAAAGCATCATATTACATCCCTTAAAACAGATCTAATTTTCTTAAAACAAAGGGTTTTAGAACGAAAATTTTCATGAAACTGGTTTGCCAACACATAGTGATTTTCTTTTATTTTTAAACCACATAAAATCATCTTCATCCACTACAAGTCGAGAATTGCGACAGCAATTCGCGGCTTGTAGTGGATGGAGATGACAATGGTAAATTCAGGCTTGAAAGGGTTAAAAGCGACTATTGTCGTGATTAGCAGGCAAAGGGTTAACCTTTAAAGCAATGGGATATTTTTTGTATAAACCATGGATACCAAAGGGTTTTTTCAATTTGAAATGATCATGTAGCCGGGCGTGTGTATGGCGGACTGGAGTGATTACTACTCTGGCCAACGAGTCGACTCTTTGGCTAGACGCGATGCAAGGGTTGGTGGTTCGGTCCCCGGGCTGGGCAGTTTCAACACTGTTACAATAATAAATGCTCTTTCTGTCTCATTTGAATAACTATGTTACGGGTCTATAGCCATTATAAATAATTTACTCTTTCAGGGGCGGATTCAGGAATTGACAGACGGGGGGCGCCGATTTTTGCAAGAATTTGTACACACCACAGCTGGCACTTATATGCTCTAGAAGGGTCCGGGGGCATGCTACCCCGGAAAATTTTGAAATCAGAGGCCTCAAATGACAATATTTCTGCCGAAATATGGTTGTTTTTTTTGTTTTTGTGACCCTGAACGGGTGCTCTGGATGCCTTTAGACGTCTGGAAACATATATGTGGAAACCACGAATTTGACCTTCATATGACCTTTATTATCAGACTATGCTCAGAATCCTTCACAACATGATTATAATCTAATGACTCTGTCCCTCACTGAAAGACATATAATTACGTCTGACACTGAAGTCCTTGACATTACATATTTTCATTGTTAATTTAATATAAATACCAGCCATCACTGAACACCACAGACCAGTAACCCGTAACCCTTTAACCGCCGGTGCCGCATATATTCGGCTTTTCATTTTTATTAGCACATTAAGTACCACCTTTTAATCAACCAGCAAGATTTGAAAAGAGTTCACCTCGTTTTTGTCAAATCTGAATAATTTTCAGTCACTTGAAGTTGTGGATCGCATCAGCGAGACACAACTTCAAGTGGGTGAAAATTCAAATTGAATAATTTGGCAGCTAAAGGGTTAAAGCACTGAAAAGTTTTTGTGTAAAGTGATTTTTGCGATTTGAAATCTTCATAAATGTTTCAGGCAGATATTTCCGCTTCATTTGAATACCTATGTTATGGGTGTACGGCCTTTATAATACATTGGATTCTTACGGTGAGAGGATCGACATTAGACGTTAGAATCTGACGTCTACTGATTAATGGCTTTGGCCGTCTATGAATGAGGTCCTGCTAGTGTGACCCGTGCTTTAGTCACAGCTTGACGTGGTCAGTCTGTCAGTCTGGCTGGTGTGACCCGTGCTTTAGTCACACCTTGCCGCGGTCCGTCTGGCTAGTGTGACCGGTGCTTTAATCACAGCTTGCCGCGGTCAGTCAGTGAGTCTGGCTAGTGTGACCCGGGCTTTAGTCACAGCTTGCTGCTGTCAGTCTGGCTAGTGTGACCCGTGCTTTAATCACAGCTTGCTGCGGTCAGCCTGTCAGTCTGGCTAGTGTGACCTGGGCTTTAGTCACAGCTAGCCGTGGTTAGTCTGGCTAGTGTTCCCTGGGCTTTAGTCGCAGCTTGCTGCGGGCAGACTGTCAGTCTGGCTAGTGTGACACGTGCTTTAGTCACAGCTTGTCGAGGTCAGTTTTCCAGCCTGGGAAAATATTCAGGATATGACGTCACACATTTCTGTGGTGTACTGGATGTCGCCCCAGCGGAGCATGCGCGGTGTCCATGGCAACCCTGGTGATTCAAACTTTGGTTTGTGGTCATTTCACTGAGGACAATGTGAATTAACCCTTCCAGCGCTAAACACGACTATACTCGCCAGCAAATTAAAAATGATCAACCAGGATCGCATGATTTTTGCAAAAGCCATTTTATATTCCAATTCCAACAGGCCCGAAAATTTCGTAAAAATATATAGCGTATTTCAAAATTTAGACAATTTGACATGTAGTAGGCCAAAATTGGAATTACGACGCCCCTCTATAACCGCATTAAACTAATTCTAGAATTTTAATACATGGCAAATGGTCTAGCTTTTGAAATATTAAATATAATTTTGCGAATTCTTTACCGTTGTTAGGATTTTAATAGAAAATTGCGTTTGCAAATTTCAGGGAAATCGGTGCAAAATTGACAGAGAAATCGCCGGAAAACATGCGATCCTGGTTAATCATTTTAATTTGACGGCGAGTATATAGTCGTTTTTGATCAGGTTAATTCATCCTTATTGGGAATTAAATGAGTGTTTCAATATCAATGTTTGTACATGTTTGGTCTCGAATTAACCAAATATGTGTAAATTTCATCTACTAGAAGTTGTGCGTCGCGGTAGCGAGACACAACGTGAAGTGGGTGAAAATTGTATTCTTTAACTTTACCATGTTTAATGCATTCATATTTAAAAGTAACACGGCCTGTTTCGCCACACGCTAGAAGTAGCTATTTTTTTTTCTGCGCCGTTTTTTTTGCATAGTGTGCATATTTTATCTCAGATCAACCGTGAAAATGATACCAGCCCCCCCCCCCCCAACACCCGTGAAAATCTGGTAAAATTTCGTTGTGTATTTCAAAGGGTAGACTACTCGGCAAGTAATACAAGACCTATTTCTCATTCATGGTGAAATATGATATGGCATTTTGATCGTTTTGTTAGAGACAAATTTTTCAACTATTTTGCTAATCTCTATGGAGAATGCAGGTGTGCTAGGGGTTGAATAGAGAACTGTAATAATATAATATAATAATAAAGTATTTATTTAACCAGGGTACATAATTATATCACTGGGCATACCATAATATACAAAATCAGTAAAACAAAATATTACGAATGGCATAAATGAACATACGTATATACCAACCCACTGAGCATAGCTCATCCGCCGTGGGGCTATCAGTTACGAACATACAATAAACGTATATCCTATATTTGAATGGAATAAACCATTTCACGTGGAGTAAATTAATTCATATAATTCCACACGTGGTACATCACGTGACAAGCACAAACAGTACAAGATAAATTAAATAAACTAAATTTTAATCCACTTGAAGTTGCGTCTCGCTACCGCGATCCACAACTTCAAGTGGATGGAAATTACTCACATTCTGCTGCTGAATTGTTTGTTTCCTTTTCTTATATATATATATATATATATATATATACTGGGTTAACGTCTCGTTTCTGCTGGAGACACGTCTGATTAGATTGTTTTGATACATTCTTCAGGAACATAATTATGAATTTGTAGGTATCTTTCTGGTTCTACGCCTCCCAAAGTGTATTTTTTGTTACCACATATCATTTTTGTGTACTATACATATTAGCTATTTCATGTCTGGCATTGGTAATCTGTTTTCATATCTTGGTAACGCCATTTAATTTAGATTTTTTAAATATTCAGTGTTTTATTCAAGCAATGTCACTTAATATTTCAATTAAGTGTGTGTTTTCACAAAACTAACCATTTTGTTGTATATACATATACATATATTACTATGACAAATAAGTCTGAAATGACTTGTATCTATGTCAATAAAATATCTGTCTGTATCTATGATATATCACATTATTTCCTGTAATGCTGCCGAAAAAGTTATGATTTTTATCGATCTTCTAAAATATGAAAAAAAATATACGGTCCCTGCACCCCAACGGTCATAGTGTTATTTTTGTTTTGACGATTTTTTAAATAACAGGGAGCAGTAAGCAAAGGGTTGTTTATCCCTCCAGGGGTTCAAAGGGTGACCAATTATCTGGATCTGACACTTCCTACTGCGCGTGCGCGTACATATACTGTAAATCTGGTAATATTCGGAGTTTTTAATTTTGGCGAATTTCGCGAGGAGGACAAATTCGCGAATTTAAGAATCTCGCAAAATTATTATTATAATAGCTCTAGGCTACTTAACATCGAAATTGATAATTCGCGAATTTTAGACTTTGTGAAAATTACCAAAATCACAAATTCGCGAAAATCTTAACACGCGAAAATTACTAAATCTACAGTATTAACGATGTGGTGATCGCCTCAGCGATTTGGTATTGTTTGTGCCAAACCGCGAGCCGCAACATCCGGATTCAAATCCGCTCCGACCCCACCATGCCTCAGGACATTACGTACCTTATTATGACGTCTCTGTGAGGTGTGTAGTGGGCGTTCTCAGCAAACACGAAACGTTCACCTAGCATCGTTTCAATGTTGGCCCACCGTCTGCAACGTTGAACCAGCATTGAGCCAACATTGGGTAACCACCTGGTGTTTGCTGGTTTGAGCTGATAAATTACAATTTTCAGTCACTTGAAGTTGTGTCTCGCTACCGCGATCTACAACTTCAAGTGACTAAAAATTTGCTGAATTTCCTAAATTTAGGCTAAAGATGGATATGATTATCTCAGATTTGTAAATTATTAGAAGCTGGTTATGTAAGGTTATTTATTTATTTAAATTTTCAGCCACTTGAAGTTGTGTCTCGCTATCGCGACCCACAACTTCAAGTGACTGAAAATTACTTTAATTTGAGAACACACATTTTTAAATCTTGATGTTTAAACACTCACATCATTTCCAATTACGATGATTTGGTCAACTAATAAAACAGATTTAAAACGACAATAGTCGTGATCAGCACGCAAAGGGTTAAAGCATAAGAAACTAATACCATAGTCGACGTTAGTGCTCTAAGGGTCAATCACAAAGGTCGCTCTGGGGACCTGGTGTAGAGGTTAGAGCTGCCGCTTGTCACGCCGGAGATCACGAGTTACTCTCTCGCTCTGATATTCAGGTTTAAAAGACAACATGTTTCTTTCCCGCTCACGCGTAAAGGTTCAATATTGTGGGGAGCCTCCGTGATCGAGAGGTAGCGTGCTTGGCCTCGCACAGGATCCGAATGCCTAATCAAGTCGATGTGCGTGGAGGATCTGATTCATCTCAACATCCTCAGGAGATTCTGCTGTACCTGTACCAGCACAAAAGTCCACAAAAGTTTATTCATTCATTCATTCATTCATTCATTCATTCATTCATTCATTCATTCATTCATTCATTAATTCATTCATTCATTCATTCATTCATTCATTCATTCATTCATTCATTCATTTGATATCAGCTCAACTGAAAATAACTGTTTGTTTTATTAGATCCCGCAAAATTATCTAGGTGGCACTGCAAATAACGTGGTACCGGGTGTGCGTTGAATCGACTCCATGATAGTGATTGATGATAATGTGGGATATCGTATGATACAGATAGAAGATATTGATCGATATGATAAATTGTAATATCATTGGCTGATATGATGGAACAAATTGGATTATATGGATCAAAATAATAAGTGATACCGATATAAAATATTGGCTGATACCGATATAAAATATTGGCTGATATCGATATAAGATATTGGCTGATACCGATCTAAGATATTGGCTGATACCGATATAAGATATTGGCTGATACCGATATAAGATATTGGCTGATACCGATCTAAGATATTGGCTGATACCGATATAAGATATTGGCTGATACCGATATAAGATATTGGCTGATACCGATCTAAGATATTGGCTGATACCGATATAAGATATTGGCTGATACCGATCTAAGATATTGGCTGATACCGATATAAGATATTGGCTGATACCGATATTAGATATTGGCTGATACCGATATAAAATATGGCTGATACCGATATAAGATATTCGCTGATACCGATCTAAGATATTGGCTGATACCGATATAAAATATTGGCAGATACCGATATAACATATTGGTTGATACCAATATAAAATGTTGGCTGATACCGATATAGCATATTGGTTGATACCAATATATAAAATGTTGGCTGATACCGATATAACATATCGGTTGATACCAATATAAAATGTTGGCTGATACCGATATAACATATTGGTTGATACCAATATACCATATATTGGACCATACCTATACAACATATTGGTTGATACCAATATAAACAATTCGATGATATTAATTTTTCAAAACTGTTATATTTTTGTCGCGCGTCGCGCCGGTTTTCGCGCCGATTTTCGCGTGTGACTACAATTTGGCTTTGGAACAATGAAAAACTCCTCACATTTCGCGTTGGTATGTGGACAGTTCGCGTTCGCGTCGATGTGTTTTAAACTTAATTGCTTATTTTGTTCTATAGTAATAATTAAGATGCCTTAAGGCACTGATACCATTTTGTCCAATTTTTTTTTTTTTTTTTTGTTGTTTGCAAAGTTAAATCATTATTGTGACGGTTGGTGGGAAATCATATGTTGGGATCTACTTGTAGAGGCTTCACTGAAGCCTGTCTAGAATCTCTCCCAGGTGATTTATGTTTATTTGTTTAATTTGTTATGGTGATTGCATTGTCTTTATCACATGGTTTATTACAGGCATATATTACACAAATATTTCATGTATCTAACTTGTTTATGGTATGTATCTGTATACTGTCACCAAATAAATTGAAATATATTTGCTATTATATTTTTGGTATTATATTTTCAATTTTTTCGTTTCAAATTAAACAAATAAGTTTAATTTTCGCCCACTTGAAGTTGTGGGTCACAGTAGCGAGACACAACCCAGGTATGAGTTTAACAGGTATGAGTTTGTATGAATGCAGATACCAACCTTAATGCCAATATAACTATACGTCGGCATAAAGTTCAAATGAGCGTAGTAATTGTCCATAGCGCACTTAAATGGACACTGTTTTCTTATCATGACATTGTTTTGCAAATTCGAAATTGCTTGCAGTGCAGATCACTCGTCCAATGAATAAGGTATCATCGGACGAGTGTTATATTTCCACATATCGTACTCAAATGAACACCGTCTGCATATATTAATGTCATCAATGCCCCCCATTCTTACTATGACATACTGTACTCGGTGAATCACTGAGCAAACTGTTTTTTGTAGCAACACAAAGACACAGTATCTGAACCTCCTGGAGGGGGGGGGGGGGGTTGCCCCCTATGAATATAATAGCTCCTTGTACAACACTTAACAATTGTTGTGGGCGTGTTGTCATGGGGATGTAATAAACCAACTTAAACAAAAATGACGTCATTGTGTCGTCACATTATCATCATGCTGTCATTACTCTATATAATAGAATGATTGGGTAACCACTCAACAACCGTGATCTTAGCCCTTTAACCGCCGGTGCCGCATATATTCGGGTTTTCATTTTTTATTAGCACATTAGGTACCACATTTTAAATATGGTAAAGATAAAATGTGGCATCAACCAGCAAGATTTAAAAAGAGTTGACCTCCATTTTGTCAAATCTGAATAATTTTCACTCACTTGAAATTGTGAGACACAACTTGAAGTGGATGAGAATTTAAATTGAATAATTTGGCGGTTAAAGGGTTGAAGCTCAACTACAATACGCCCAACTTAACCCTCTTCGACAAGAGATTCAATACTTATTATACTGATGATTAAAATCGACTAAAATCGTTTAAAATCGATTTTAGTCGAATAAATTACAGTTATTGGGAATGAAATTAGTGCTTGAACATCAAGATTCGCAAATGTTATGTGTCAAATAAAACAAATATCAGCAATTTTTAGCCACTTGATGTTGTGGGTAGCGTTAGCGAGACACAACTTCAACTGGCTGAAAATGGACCAACTTTAAACCAACGTTATTTCAACGTATTGTGTTGGTTTGTTATGATATCATGAGTGTCTGCAAAGTGAAACATTGCAAGTAACTATGCTCTCTACTGAAATAGGAATTTAACCGCCAGGTTATTTAATTGGAATTTTCACTCACTTGAAGTTGTGTCTCGCTGACGCGATCCACAATTTCAAGTGAGTGAAAATTATTCAGATTTCACAAAATGGAGGTCAACTATTTTCGAATCTTGCTGAATGATGTCACCTTTTATCTCAAACATGTTTGGAAACTGACATGTAATTTGCTAATAAAAAATGAAAAAACCGAATATAATCGGTACCGGCGGTTAAAGAGTTAAAGGGACCCCTTGGGATGAGACATTTTCAATGCTGTCAATTTTGAAAATTTAATTTATATGAAGTTATATAGCCTACTGATCTTAACTAAAAATACGCAAAAGTAAAAAAAAAGAGCGAAATAGTTGTATTTCCAGGTCGTATATTGCCATGTAAACAAAACAAGTCAGCAATATTCAGCACTTTACATCACATATTCCCACGTATCAGACGGAAAGATCAAAGCAGTCGCCGCTAATTGGTGTCTTAGAGTCAGGACACGAGAGGACACACCTGCAGCACTGATTGTCTACCCAACGCTGGGCCGATACCATCAGCATGTGGCCCAATGCTGTGAGAACATTCAATCGTCCTTCAGGTATACAAATAGTTTGCTTGGGTTACTTCTGGTTTCATAGAAATGTTGATTAAAAATATTTGTAAAAAATATGAAAATTCTGAAAAAAATAAAAACATGATCCGTGGGATACACTACTTCAGTACGGAATTAAAAACGAAAATTGATGTCATCCCAAGGGGCTGCTTTAACATTGGTGGCAAATTAACCCTTTAAGTGTTAGGCGCGCCTATAGTCGTTTTTGATCTGTTTTATTTCCAGGTTGAATATCCCAGTTATTGGGTAAGAAATGTGTGTTTAAACATCAAGATTCGGATTAATGTAGCGTATAACATGAGACGCTGATCTGATGCCGGTATTATGTTGGGCCAACGTCTGGGACGTTAGCCCAGCGTTCTACCAGCATTATGTCATTGTGTTTGCTGGGATAAGGATTGCCCACAGATGATTGACCTTGATCTGTTGACATTGACATTCACATTGGTTTCTGAAGCACTCCTTGTGTAAAGTCTGCGGTTGACACTGCAGTGTCACACGTCATATGGTCAACCTCCATATAATAAACACTGGTGTGTCAGGATGGATAATCAAGCAGCATATAATAAATAGGTGTATCTTGTAGGATGGTCAACCTCAAGATAAATAATGGAACAGGATTAATTGCGCACTTCCTAGTTGAATGACACTCCTATGTGATTTAATTGATATTTCTCAGTGAATATTGCAATCATTTTGATCAAAAATTTATTGATAATTTGATTTAGTTTAATGGCTGATAATTGAAAATGCTAGGAAAATATGTGTAGAATGAAAAACTTGCTGGCTGGCTGACTGGATGTTTAAATTTAAAAATGTTGAATGAATGAAACGATAAATGAATGAATGAATGAAAGAATGAATGAATGAATGAATGGATGAATGGATGAGTGAATGAATAAAAGCATGACAAAATAGATGAATGAATGAATGAATAAATTATTGAATGCAATAATGATAGAATGAATATATGAATGAAAGAAAAAGTGAATGAATAAATGGATGGGTTTTTAGGCCACTTTTCCGCACAAACAGGCTAAAGTGGCCCCGACCAGAGAACTGACTATAAATCAGATGACACTGCCCTCCAGACACACAATTAGAGGTCTGAGGTCGAACACGCTACCTCTTAGTCACAGAGGCTCCATACAATATTGAATTGTTACGAGTGGGTGGGGAACAAAAATATAAAATCTGAATATCAACTACCCAGCTCTGGCGTGAGGTAGGTATTTTATTACAGCTGACCTCTGCACCATGCAGTGTGTGTCTGTGCAGAGGGCGGGGGCCCTAGGGTAGTGGTTAGCACCGCTGCCTTTCACGCCAGAGTCCGGGGTTCGGTTCCCGGTCTAGGCGGTTTGTAAGAAACAAAATTGTTTCTTCCCCATCCACGTGTGAAAGTTAGTATTGTGGGGAGCCTCCGTGACCGAGAGGTAGCGTGCTCGGCCTCAGACCGCCAAGGCTCGAATTTCGAATCCTGTGTCTGGAGGACAGTGTCATCACAATCATCTCACCATCCTCAGGAGGTTCTCCTGGCCCAGTTTAGCCTATATGTGCACAAAGGTGGCCTAAAACCCGATTCATTTCATTTCATTTCATTTGTCTGTGCTGACTTTCTGAAATATTCATATATTCGGATTCACATTAGCCGTGGTGAATTATTTTCGCTGATTTCTCAGTCAATTCTCAACTAGTTCTCATGTCATTTTACAAAACACTATTTTCTAGTGATGCGGCATCTACCCAGAACATTTCATTAAATAATATATAAATGCTAGTCTATTTAACATTATTGCAGTAAATAAAAAAATGTCGCCCATTAACAGGATTTCATTTCTAAAACTGTCAAATTAATTGACCCTGGTTAATGGATTAATGTGAATCTGAATATAGTTATCATGAAATATCTCAGAAACCAAACAAATTAAAGGGATGTTGATCAGAAACACGGCGGTCTGAGGTCGAGCAGGCTGCCTCTTGGTCACGGAGACTCTCCACAGCATTGTGTCTTCAAGAGTGATAAAACGTTATAACTTTTGCGAGCATATTATTTAGCGTGGGCTTCAGACAGCGTGGGCGAGAAAGGCAGAGTGGCAGACAAAATTGGCTGTCACCCTATAAACCACATTCAGTCTGACAAGGTCAAACCCTCTTCAAACACAAGATATTTGCCCAAGGTCGGCATAAAGTTGGCCCAGCGTCTGCGACGCTGGGCCAACCTTGAGCCGACCTTGGATAAACGTATATGTTCGTTGGTCAAATCCTCTTCAAGCATCGCTCTATAAATGATTTATAGTGGCGCGTGGTGAATAGCGGCTCTTACATGAACCTGTGTACAGGACCCTAGCCCTTAAAGCGCTGACAATTTTTGTCTAAACCATGGGAGATCCAAATTTAAAATCATCATAATTCTCTTAGTTAGCTCTGTCCGATTCATTTGAATACATATGTTATGGGTCAACGCCATAAAAAATATTTTTACTCTTACAGCGCGGGGATCGACTTTAGACGTCAGAATTTGACGTCTACAGACGTCAGATTCTGACGACTAAAGTCGATCCCCGCGCTATAAGGGTAAAAATATTTCTAATTGTCGTAGACCCATAACATAAAGAGCTGACTAAGACATTCATAATGATTTCAAATTGCAATAAACCCTTTGTTTTCCATGGTTTATACAAAAATAATTCAGCGCTGTAAGGGTCAGGTACGATGCGTCATATTATATGTCACATATGGATTACTTGGATAAAATATAATATAATTAACCCTTTCATCGCTAAGCACGAATATAGTCTTTTTAAATTTGTTTTCTTAGCCGACCAAATTACTGATTAAGTATTAAGCGCGACGTTTTTGATCTATTTTCTTACCAGTTTAAATATCACAGTTATTGATAATGAAATGGGTCTTTTAACATTAAGATTTCCAAAAGATTGTTCTCAAATTAAACAAATGTGAGTAATTTTCACCCACTTGAAGTTGCAATGCCACTTAACATGATTTTAGTTGTGTATGTCATACCATGTATATTATCATATGATTTTAACAAATTAACAATCCTGTACATACATGTACATATATCTCTTTCATTTCTATGACAAATAAGTCTGTAATGACTTTTCTTTTCTGTCAATAAAATATCTGTCTGTCTGTCTGTCGATCGCGCCCGCGAGATACAACTTCAAGTGGGTGAAAATTTAAATTAAATAATTAGAATAATAAGAGTTAGCACATATTTCGTTCCCAATAACGATGATAACCTGTGAGATACAACTTCTTAAAGTCAGTAAAAATTAAATTGATATAATTTAGCGTTTTTAGGGTTAGAAATTCAATATGGACTATATATGAAAACGATGTTTATCTTAGTGCGATATGGGAAAATACAGCACTCGTCCAATTTTGGGCAGGGGTCATATTACGCCACATATTGACCTCTGATTACCTTGAACTTTATTCAATCGTATTGATTTTTTCTCATTTGGTCACAGGGTCTACATTCGTCATTCTGAGGCCTTAAATGTTGCTGCAGGTATTTTTTGTGATTTAAATGCATAAAATCGTTAGTTTTGCGGTGTTTCCGGATTTTTTTTACAAAATCGTGAGTATCTTACTGCCCTGTCCACCCTCGCTAAAAAATATGCCCCAGGTGGTCTACTCTCAAAAAGATTTCGAGGCGATTTTGTACGCAAACACCCATTGGCTCCTCGAACTAACTACAAATGTATGATGATTTAAAATTGAAAACACCTTTGCGCCCCACGGTTTGTATACTATTTCACCGATGTAAGGGTGAAAATACAGAATAATTAGCTACTGTTATCATGTATGGTAGGATCCTCATTATTAATCATTAGCGTTGCATTAGCGTACATTAGCGTATATTATCACAATGCAAAATGTCGTATGTGTCTGCATAATAGCCTATATAAGTATGTAGACACATACGATACTTTGCATTGTGCCATCAACGCATGGATTTCGTTGAGATCTCTCAACCGGTTTTTATATCAGTACTTATACTCTATGGAGAGGTACTTGAGGCGGTAATCTATATAGACTGCATGACAACCATACTCAGCTGTATTCACGTAATCAGCAAGTGAATACACAAAACATTTACAACGCTGAAATACCATGTTTCCTTCAATTTAATATCATCATAAATTTTTTTCCGCTTCATTTAAATACCTATGTTATGGTTCTACGATCATTACAAATATTTTACCTTTATTCTCTTTTTTACTCTTTTTAAATATTTCACTCCAACAGACGTAGATTCTGACGTCTAAAGGCGGTCCCCGCACTGAAAGGGTTAAATTTATACCATCCGAAAATTGTCTGCATGATAATAAATAGTTATTTCCAAATGAGATCAGACGAATCTTCCCACTCGACATGATATAATAAAACATGATAAAATGATATAGTTACGTCATCTTTTTATTGATGGATTTATCATGTTTATAAAACCAGGCATTTTGTTATAACACTCTAGTGACATAAGCTCATAGTCACTGCAATGCGTAGCCAAAAGGTAGTATCTGCTTACTTTACAAGTAAACAGATACTGCCTTTTGGCTTTGCAAAGCGGAATAGAGTGTGTCATCAGCAATAAATAGGATTGTACCAGATGCTGCATTAACCTTTTCACTACCATACATGACGGAAATTTCCGTCGTCATTCGTCAATGAACGTAACCATAAAATGACACAAATTTTCGTCATATATATACTACATTTATGTATTTTTCGTCATTTGAAGCTGGAAATTGCGTTAGCAATTCCAGCTTCAAATGACGAAAAATAGAACTCCTACACCAGTATATCTGGATCCTGGTATGCACCCCGGCCTGGAAGTCAAAGGGTTAATGCTGTGCCAACGTGTCAAGAGCTGCTCCAGCATTAAACCAGCATCGGATGAACGCTTAGTGCGTGTTGATTAGTTTGTCAGCTACGGATAATATAGTTATCAGTTTTTATACTTCATAGATCGATAGATAAGCACTTCATGTGTAACTCTTTAAATTTGATTATTTATTTACCACCATTACAAGAAATATTCATATGTAGGACATATCATTATAACTAAGAAAATCAATAAATGAGCAGATAAATACACGTTAAATCAAGATGTCCGGAAATATATTTATTAAAATATATTCATAAAGGGTGTACACATATAAGCAAAGGTTCCAGTTCTTAAATATGTGCCCTTTTATGCATTGAATGATATAGAAACGATTTAGCTCTAAAATTATAATTCAATTCTGTGAATGATATACATACAAATTTACAATACACATAATCTGGTCCTAGATACATTAAAAATCAGCCTAATTCTCATTGTCATGGTCGGCCTTGTAAAAAAATGTTATTTTGTAGATATACAAGATTCGTCAACATGATCACAATTTGAAGGTATTATAAAATGATATTAGCTAACTCCTCTTACTCAAAATGATATAATATATTGATATTGAAAACAGTCACTTATAGATCAAGTATTGTTTTTTGACAAAGTGATCATTAAGCTTTGTTATCATCAATATAATATAAAAATTGGGGCAGCGTTTTGTGTTTTGGTGGTTAGTTTGTCACCTTTAGATAATATATGATATCAGTACTTATACTTCACAGAGAGGTACTTCATGTGTAAATCTATAGATTACATCACAACCACGCACTCCAATCTGGTAGAGCTCAAGTTTTGCGACTCATGCCCAAAATAAATACACCTAACCCTTGCAATATTGTTATCTAAACAATTGAGACTAATGAGTTTTTTAATTTGAAATTGTCATAAATGTCTTAGATATGTTATGGGGCTACGACCACTAGACATATTTTACTCTTTCAGCGACGGGGATCGACTTTGGACGTCAGAATCTGACGTCTTTAAACGTTATATTCTGACGTCTAAAGACGGTCCTCGCGCTGAAAGTGTTAATCATATGTTAGATTTTAGGAGATATAAACGAATAAAAAACGAAGCCAACAAAGGACAAGGGCACACATGGCCATTATAAATGGTTTACTCCTAAAATTTAAAAGTTATTTTAAAATGATTTAAAAGTAATTTTTCTTCCATACTCTCACACTCTGGGCAGTGATTCTCAGTATGAGACGTATATCGGTATCAGCCCATATCGCACTCTAGCTGTAGTTGAACTACAATCTACGGCTATTTGACGACAACATGCTGTTGCCTTCATATCATATGTGACTTTAGCGTGTGAGAAAATACAAACGTTGTTCCTTTCTCGTGCGATATGGGAAGATACAGCACTCGTCCAATGAATAAGGTGTTCGCCTAAAGGCTCACACCTTATTCATTGGACGAGTGCTGTATTTTCCCATATCGCACTCAAATGAACACCGTTTGCATATCGTAGCGATACACTAGAAGTCAACAGCATGTTGTCGTCAAATAGTGCGACCCAATGCTGGTTGAATGTTGGGCTAACGTCGCAGACGCTGGCTCAACATTGAACCAGCATTGACTGAACATTTTGTGTTTTCTGGTGATGTTGTCACCGTTAGATAATATATGATATCAGTACTTATACTTGACAGAGAGGTACTTCATGTGTAGATCGATAGATTACATCACAACCACACACTTTTGTCATGTGATACTGATATGATGCTCCAATCTGGTAGGGCTCAGGTTCGACGATTCATGCCCAAAATAAATACACTTAACACTTACAGAGCTCAAATATTTTTGTATAATCCATGGAGACTAAATGGTCTTTTTTCAATTAGAAATCATCAAAAATGTCTTAGTCAGCTCTT
>OZ024911.1:3833880-3871380 GCA_964017125.1 Flabesymbios commensalis
GCATGACAACCACACACTCACCTTTAACCTTCTCATATCCAGGGATATTTATTAACAGTTTTACCTGTTCACTAAATAAATAACAGGTCTTTATTGTTGGCTTCAACTTAAGGGCTATCTTTTTTATTGATTCATTGATGTGTTATGCGCACGTGAAATACACTGAATACAAACATGTCAGGATCACAATAAAATTAATACATCCAATTCAAATTCTAGCTGACGCAAGACATTGACCCAATGGTAGTTTAATACTAGGCCATCGTCTACAACGTTGAACCAGCATTAATATAGCATTGACTTCACCAAGATCTTTCGGACCAAGTATGGTATTCTACCCCGACCAACAAAAGAGTTTCTCAGCTTGTCACATGACGGGAACAGCCATCACCGCCATCATTCAGTTGCTATTTAAATTAGGGGGTAGAATACCATACTTGGAGTGCACTATAAAGAACCACTGAAGTCATTCAAAATAAGAGTAGGGCATAGTCCCGGCTTCGAGTTTCCTTCTGTCGCGATATTGCCTCATTGTGCAGAAAGCGACGTAAAGCAATATTCACTCACTCACTCACTTTACTTGGTCCGAACTATTAATGGAAAATCTTTCGGTTAAATAATCGGTGATTTTATTTTGGCTTCTTAATATGACCATATGATGTAAACATGTCCATAGACTAGAACTGCAAAAGTTTTTAATTTTTGTACTGCGCATTCACCAGTTAGGCTAGATATAGAGACGAACTTCCTGATTTCTAATTATTGACAACCATGTCAAAAATAAAAAATACGGAAATTTCGTCTTTATATCTAGCCTAACTGGTGAATGCGCAGTACAAAAATTAAAAACTTTTGCAGTTCTAGTCTATGGACATGTTTACATCATATGTTCATATTAAGAAGCCAAAATAAAATCACCGATTTTTTGATGATTTTAGACCTGGGCTAGTCCCTTTAACCTATGTTATTTTGCTGAGGTTCCTCACTTTACACCATGAAGGAAACTAAAGCCCCTATCACACTGTCACACTGTCAAGATCTGATCTTCGCACGTCGTCCACTTTCCAATAAAGTTGACAAAAATAAAAAAGTACGAAGTATTTAACTTCAATAGGCCTACACGTTTCAGTCCCGTTCTTTATGAATTCTGAAATAATTGATCGCAGTACAAACCTGGCTAACAGTGACCTTTCTAAAGCCTTGGCGCGCTAAATAAATAATTCAAATTTTCACCCACTTGAAGTTGTGCCTCGCTAACGCGATCCACAACTTCAAGTGGGAGAAAATTACTCGTACTTGATTAATTTGAGACCAAACATTTGCAAATCTTGGTGTTCATACATTCATTTCCTTCTTTCATTCGCAACAGCAGTACTTTGATCTGCTAAATTAAACAGATTACAAACGACTATAGTCGCGTTGGCGCTTCAAGGGTTAATCTGAGACGCAATTCATACAAACGACTATAGTCGCGTCTGGGGCTTCAAGGGTTAATCTGAGACGCAATTCATACAAACGACTATAGTCGCGTTTGGGGCTTCAAGGGTTAAGCAGAGACGCAATTCATACAAACGATTATAGTCGCGTTTGGGGCTTCAAGGGTTAATCTGAGACGCAATTCATACAAACGACTATAGTCGCGTTTGGGGCTTCAAGGGTTAATCTGAGACGCAATTCATACAAACGACTATAGTCGCGTTTGGGGTTTCAAGGGTTAATCTGAGACGCAATTCATACAAACGACTATAGTCGCGTTTGGGGCTTCAAGGGTTAATCTGAGACGCAATTCTTATAAACGACTATAGTCGCGTTTGGGGTTTCAAGGGTTAATCTGAGACGCAATTCATACAAACGACTATAGTCGCGTTGGGGCTTCAAGGGTTAATCTGAGACGCAATTCATATAAACGACTATAGTCGCGTTTGGGGCTTCAAGGGTTAATCTGAGACGCAATTCATATAAACGACTATAGTCGCGTTTGGGGCTTCAAGGGTTAATCTGAGACGCAATTCATATAAACGACTATAGTCGCGTTTGGGGCTTCAAGGGTTAATCTGAGACGCAATTCATATAAACGACTATAGTCGCGTTTGGGGCTTCAAGGGTTAATCTGAGACGCAATTCCACTGAACATATTAAAAGCCGTCCGGTCGGGTCCGTCCAAGATGTACTAGCTTTACTAAAGGCCATATAACTCTTAATGCTGTTTTTATATATAATTCTTAAAAAAATGTCATTTAGTTTGATTATACGCTTTTCCCGCGTGTTTGACTACGATACAGATTAACTAACCTTCGTACATTAACTTTAGCCCAGCATTGGATATTTGTCTCTTGTGTACTGGGTAACACTTTGATTGTACTTCGACAAACTGAATGAATTGCTTTCAAAAAAGGTATATATATATACGGTCCTAGCAGCAAAAGGGTTATTAAGTAGCCTAGAGAAAAAAATTGTTAGCCTTAAAGTGTCTCTAGTGAGTAATTTATCACTGTGATTAATAGATGACGTGTCAGGTATTATATTACTGGCCCACTCATCCACCCAGTTACACACATATTTAAGTGGACATTTACATGTTTAGAGACAAAGATATTTGAGAAGTTACTTAAATGTGTGGACGCGTAGTTATCTGAAAAAATAATTTAATGTTAAAAACGACCCTGCATTGACCCTTTCAAGCCTGAATTTACCATTGTTATCTTCATCCACTACAAGCCGCGAATTGCTGTCGCAATTCCCGACTTGTAGTGGACGAAGATGATTTGAAGTGGTTTAAAAATTAAAGAAAATTGCTATGTATTGGTAAACTAGTTTCATGGAAATTGTTGTTCTAAAACCCTTGGTTGTAGGAAAATTAAGTATGTTTTCAGGGATGTAAAACAATGCTTTGATACATCGTGAGGGCTTAAAGTGTTAATGCTGGCCTCGTAGATGTTGGCCCAACATTTACAGTATTTATATAAAATGTTCACAAGTTCGGTGAGTACATATACACAGAAAGGTGATACATTACTTAAATTATTAGATGAATAGAATTTCTAAACGTTAGTGTGAAATGATTATAGCAATCCACGGTTGACACCTTTGCTAGGTGTATAGACAATGACAATTGTGCCGTCATTTGTCATTGTTGCTGTGGGCGGCTGTAGTGTCACGTTGTAGAATGTGATCATTCATGTTGTGACATTCGAGTTGAACTCTTTCAGTGCGGCGACTGACTTTAGACGTCAGAATCTGACGTCTATAGACGTCAGATTCTGACGTCTAAAGTCGATATCCGCAATAAAATAGTTAAATATTTATAACGGCCGTAGACCCATAACATAGGTATGGAAATGATATATTTATGATAATTACAAATTCATTTGTATAGTTTATTATGACAATATTTCAGCGCTGTAAGGGTTAACCCTCTACTTAACACCTCTGTAAATTGCGTTGTGAAAATGAGTACAAATCACCTTAGGGGTCTTGTCAAATTAAAAAAAATCCAAAAATCCGAGAAAAACTCGGATTGTCCAGGACACCACCCACCCACCCGCCTATCCAATTTTACAGTTTTTTGAAAACTTGGACAACGAAATAAACACAAAAAAACACACAATATATTTAAAAAAAAGGAAATCCGAGTTGGGGCTTGACCCATCCACCCACTTCCGAGTTTTTCTCGGATTTTTGGATTTGTTTTCACTTGACAAAATCTCTTATTTTATTGTGATATCTCAAACAAAAGCTAAACACTTTCCAGTTTAATTGATTATTTTAAATTTGAAATCATCCTAAATGTCTTAGTCTGCTCTTTCTGCTTCATTTGAATACCTTATGGGTCTACGACCATTATACATATCTCACTCTTTCTGTGCGGGGTTCGATTTTAAACGTCCATAGACGTCAGATTCTGACGTTTCAAGTCGGTCCCTGCGCTGAAAGGGTTTTAGGTCTGTTTTATAGTCTGTTGGACGGTGGAGTATAATGAAAATGAAATGAAATGAATCGGGCTTTAGGCCACCTTTGTGCACATATAGGCTAAACTGGGCCAGGAGAACCTCCTGAGGATGGTGAGATGATTGAGATGACACTGTCTTCCAGACACAGGATCCGAAATTCGAGCCCTGGCGGTCTGAGGCCGAGCACGCTACCTCTCGGTCACGGAGGCTCCCCACAATACTGACTTTCACACGTGGATGGGGAAGAAACATTTTTTGTTTCTTTCAAACCGCCGAGACCGGGAACCGAACCCCGAACTCTGGCGTGAAAGGCAGCGGTGCTAACCATTACCCTAGGGCCCCCGCCCCGGTGGAGTATAATACACTATGAATGCTAACGTTTCGTTAATTACGCAGCCAATTTTCAGTGAGTATTTCAGAAGCTAGACTATTTGACAAGTAATGCAATTCCGAAGTTAATGGGTTATAGAGGGCGTCAGAATTAGAAATTTAGTACATTCAAATGGCCTAACGAGATATTTACTAAATTCAAATGGTGTAGCTTTTAAACTATACAATATTTTTCTACGAAGTTTTCAGGATAAAAGGCCAATAACTAGGACAAAATTTCATAAAAATCGCTTAAGAATTGAATAATGAACGAAAAGTTACTTTTCATTTTGGACAATCTTCTCACCTGTATCGTTGGACAGCCTAAAAGTTATAGTCATATCACTGTTACTAGGAACGAAATGTGTATTTGAGCATCAAGATTTGCCTATGTTTGTTCCCAAATTAACCAAATATGAGTATTTTTCACCCACTTGAGGTTGTGGATCGCGGTAGCGACAATTTAAATTATTTAATCTAGTTGCTTAAAGGGTATTGTACACTCGCTAAGATAAGATTATTTGTTCATATTCTACCCCCTCATTTAAATGACAACTGAGTGAAGGTGGTGATTAGGATCTCGTCATGTGACAGGCTGAGTCACTTTTCCATTGGTCGGTGGTAGAATACCATACATGGTCCGAGCTTTGTTTACCCTTATTTATTTAAATACCCCTTATTTTGTATAAAACATGGAGACCAGAGGTGATTTTTCAATTTGAAATCATCATAAATGTATTATGTTATGGGACTACGGGCATTAGAAATATTTTGTACTCTTACAGCGCGGGGATCGCTTTCAAACGTCAGAATCTGACGTCTACAGACGTCAGATTCTGACGACTAAAGTCGATCCCCGCGCTGTAAGAGTACAAAATAGGGTGTCACAAATGAGTAATATATCATTGTGATTTATAGGGGAGGTATTATATTACAGGCCCACTCATCCACCCAGTTACACACATATTTAAGTGGTCATTTACATGTTTAGAGACAAAGACATTTGGGAAGTTATTCAAATTCAGTTTCTGATGAAGCAATCAACTCAGGTCTGCTCTGGCTACGATGGGGGAAACCAGTGCTGACCTCACCTGATGGTAAAAGTACGGTATCTGTGACGTCACTAGTTGTTTCTCTATCAGTTGAGCTGATATCAGAATGACTGTTTATTAATGGTACAGATTCCGCTCATTATTTTTTTAATTAAAAAAAATCCGTTGAAATTATATCTAAAATTATATATAAAATCAGAACTATTCGTTGATGAGAATACAAATATAATTTTAAAAGTTCAAGCAAAGTTTAATCTCGTGTACAATCTCAGCTATATGTTGGTGTTATTTTTTCTGCGGCTCTTGCATGTAAAGGGTTACAGTAATCACACAGTGGATATAAATGTCCTCTTTCTCCAATCAGTGTTTGATCAGTCTGATATCTTGACCCTTTAACCCTCACAATACAAATATATTTTGAAAAATACTTCGACCATTTTGTTCTGTGAAAACGTCATAAATGTCTTAGTTAGCTCTTTCCGGTTCATATGAATACCTGTCTTATAGACCGAGAGGTAGCGTGCTCGGCCTCAGACCGCCAGGGCTCGAATTTCGAATCCTGTGTCTGGAGGACAGTGTCATCTCAATCATCTCACCATCCTCAGGAGGTTCTCCTGGCCCAGTTTAGCCTATATGTGCACAAAGGAGGCCTAAAGCCCGATTCATTTCATTTCATTTACCTGTCTTATATCTCTGCGAGAATTAGAAATATATAATTCTTCCAGTTGAGGTTTGACTTTTGACGTCAAAAGTCGATCGCTTCACTGCAAGCCCAATTAACACAAAACATTTGTATAATATTTGTACAACGTCGGCCCAACGTCTTCGACGTTTGTCCAACATTGTACAAATGTTATACAAATGTTTTGTGTTTACAGTGAGGTATATTGTAGGATACAGTGACTTCTATAGCGCCGATATCTCTCAATCAATGCCACTTAGGGCTATAATCTGTGTCATGTGACAGGTCCTTGTCAGAAAAGGAGCTCATCATATGACGATGGATCCCCACAAAAATAACATCAACAGATATCTGAATTTGTACACGAGATTAAACTTTGCTTGAAGATTTTGAATTATACTTTTATTCTCATCAACGAATAGTTCTGATCTTATATATAATTTAAGATTTAATTTGCTCAGATTAAGGGGATAGGCCTATAATGTAAAAAAGTGTGTTTCTATATTTTGTTCCTGACAAATGGTGACTGATTTTGCTTCTCATAGACTACATGGAACGTAAAATTATTCCACATACGTTGTACAACAAACGTGAAAGATCAGTAGGTCCGAGATGTAACAACTTTATGGTTTCGGATCTGTGTTTGCTGACGATTCTTAAAATGCAATAAATCACTGAGATATGAGGGATTGCCAAATATAGAAATGGGAAAACATGAAATCATACAGCATAATTACCTTTCGGCCAATAGTAATGCGTGAGGTTTTTGATCGACCTGCTACATTTCCTTTCCGCTTATAGAAATGCGTGAGGCTTATGCCACAAAACAAACCCCTCATATTGATTTGGTGTCTTTAGCTTAATGACCAGTAAAACAATTTAATTTAAATTTTTTTCGTCCACATTTCCAAATACACATGATAATCGCGTTCATAGCCGCAATATATTTTTTTCAATTTGAAATCATCAAAAGTGTCTTAGTTGGATTTTTCTGCTTCATTTTATTACCTGTGTTATGGTTTTAAAATTTTAATTGATTTAGTGCGGAATCTGACTACAGAATCTGACGTCTAGACGACAGATTATGACGTCTAGGGTGGGTGCCCGTGAGGGTTCACACTTCCAGGAATATTCACGTCTATATATTGCCGTTTTCAGCTTCTTGTCAACAAAAAAATGTACACGAAATATGATAATTAAACCATTAATTCTACAAATGTAGGTAATTTTTACACACTTGATGTTCTCAACTCCAAGGGGGTAAAAAATTAAATTGTACAATGCGGCACTTTAACCCTTTTACCGCCAAATTATTTAACCTGAATTTTCACACACTTGAAGGTGTGTCTCTCTGACGCGATCCACAACTTCAAGTGAGTGAAAATTATTCAGATTTGACAAAATGGAGGGCAACTGTTTACAAATATTGCTGATTGATGTCAGATTTTATCCTTAACATGTTTAAAGGTGGTAGGCTACCTAATGTGCTAATAAAAAATAAAAACCCGAATATCTGCGGCACCGGCGGTTAAAGGGTTAATGGTTAGTACGGGTTATTGTTGTGTATAACCTCAACCACTCAAAGCTCTATATAACGCTGACGCCAAAAGAAAGATTATGTTTCTCGTTGGCGCCCGTAATTTTCCAATTTAAAAATCAGCGCACTACTCGTTTTTTCAGAATGTTCCATTTTTTTCGGCAATATATTTTTATCAAATGTTGACATGGCACTAGTGCCTGCGATGCGCCACCGTTTGTGTAATGACTTTAAAAACTCAACATTAAGTATTCTTGAACATAGATCTGCCCCCCCCCCCAAAAAAAAAATCAGAATAAAAAAATCCACTTTTCAAATTTTCTCAGATGAGAAACGTATTTCTTTTTTTTTTGGCCTAATATTCACTATGACCATACAGTTACAGTGACTGAGCACTATGACAGTGACAGTGACTGCGGCGTCTATAATAGTCAGTATAACAGTGACAGTGACTGAGGCTAATTGACCACATTGTTTGCCGATGACTTGTGAAAGTTAAAACTCCGTCTCAATACAATATGAATCACGCGCCGCTCCCTTTCACATTGTGACAAATGGCAAACAGAACGCTCCCCTAGTCAAACCACAGGGGGACCTATCCCGCTTTACATGAGTAGTTGGTTCAACGTTGTCTGCATGCTGGCCCAGCAGCTTCGACGTTGGTGCAGCATTGCTACAGCATCGGGCCGACATTTCGGGTACTACACCATCCAACAACCCTTTGATTACTAAGTCTTTTAATTCAAATATTCACTCAATTGAAGCTGTGGATCGCGTGAGCGAGGCACAGCTTATAGTGAGTAAAAATGAAATCTCCACCCAAATTGCATTAATCAAAGTATCCGTTATATTAGTGATTTGAAGTTGAGGATAGAAAATTAATATTGTAGTCCTAAGCACTACGCACACTTAATAGAATATATCTATCAGTGTCAGTCATAACAGAGGTACCTCATTGTAGTATAATTTATTATAGTGTTTGAAGCATGGCGCGTGAACTTATCAATTTAATTTTCACGTAGGCCCACTTGAAATTGTTGTGTCTCGATTGCTACCGTGACCCATTTTTTAATTTGAGACAAACCGTTTACAAATTTTAATGTTTAAACAAACATTTCCCACTAATAGGTATTTGATCGGCTGATAAAATGGGCTAATATGGGGGGGGGGGGGAGAGAAAATACCTGCTTGGAAAGTCGGGAATCGCGGGTTAGAACCCCACTCTGGCCAACATGCTCAGTCATAGAGATTCAATATTCTGGGGAGGCCTAAAGGTAGCGTGCTCGACCTCAGACCTACAAGGCCTATTGTGAACATTGTGAAGGCTCGAATTTCGAATCCTGTGTTTGGAGGGCAGTGTCATCTCATTCATCACACTATCCTCAGAAGGTTCTCCTGGCCCAGCTTAGCCTATATGTGTGTGCAGAGATGGCCTACAACCCCTCTTATTTTATTTTTACTAAAGGTGATTGAGATATATATCACTATCATTCTTGAAGCATGTGCCTCATTGTATAGTATCTCAGTCTGCACGATACATTGACCCAATGTTGGTACAATGTTGGGCCATCGTCCGCGACGCTGGCCCAACATTGTACCACCATTGGGTCAGTATATCTTATTTGCTGGTATTATCTGGTGTTTCTACAGAAGGTGAAGCATGGCGCGTGACCTTCTCAATATAGTACATAATGTAGTACAGACCGTCAATCTCTCTGACAGCTGGGTTTATTTAGTGAGGGAGTAAATATGCTGCTCAACGTCACTTTTCAACTGATAGGGTTATTTACCTTCACAACGCTAAAATATGAAATATAATCTATGGAGACCAAGGGTTTTTCAATTTGAAACCATCATAAATGTCTTAGTTAGCGCTTCATTTGAATACCTATGTTATGGGTCTACGGCCAATATAATTTTGTTAATTATTTCAGCGCGTCACTGTGTAATGCGTTAAAAACGGTTATATCCATAGATTAAAAGTGACTAGAGTGTGGAGTAATTGAGCATAGCGGATTATTCAAAGTTTTTTCTTCACTCAGTCATTAATGTGTTCTTGGGCATGCCTAGGAGATTCATTCCCTGACATGCCCAGGCGGCCGGAGACTTGAGTTTCGCTGTGTAATTTAACAAATTTCGCTCAGCTCGCTATCCTCGGGTCGGATAGTACCCCAAGGTAACAATTCTTGAGGGTTACTCCATTTATCTCACGTGAGTGACCTGATGTCAAACACTCTATTTTCGGTTATAACCATTTCAGTACGTGAATCGACTTTAGGTCAGTAAAGTAAATCCCCCGCACTAAAAGAGTAAAATATTTGAAACATATTCAAATGAAGCGAAAAGAGCTAACTAATTTAAGAGTTAGCGTCGGTGACTACTGATAACAGAGTTACATTAGCAACATGGTCTTACGCCCCGCCGCCCTCTTAGGTCCTTGTCAACCTAATAATAGCCCACACCAAGCGTCAACTCAATGCTGGCTTATAGCTGGGGCAACGTCGTAGACATGTCACAGTGTCATCCTATTTATTTATACGGTTCGTGGTGATTTGCTATCATGTGACCCTCTCAGAGGGTCACATGATAGCCAATCACCCCATATAAGGAAACACTTGTGCCCCATCTTGTGGCGACTTTGATTTATTTGCCACAAAATTATTCATACTATATAGGGGGAGATAGATCACCTTTACGCCTGGCTTTTTGTTGATTACTCAGCCAATACTCAAACGATGTTCCTTTTAAATTTGCAACCACTGTTTTCTCGTCATCTGGCAACTATACCCTGAAAATTTCGTATCAAACATATTGTATTGCTCGAAAGTTAGGCTTTCACTCGGGATTAAAGGGACATGCCCACGCTAAAATCATAAAAAATCGGTGATTTTATTTTGGCTTCTTAATATGACCATATGATGTAAACATGTCCATAGACTAGAACTGCAAAAGTTCTTAAATTTTTGTGCTGCGCATTTACCAGTTAGGCTAGATATAGAGACCCAATTCCATATTTCTTTTTTTTTGACATGGTTGTCCAAAATAAGAAATCGGTAGTTTCGTCTCTATGTCTAGCCTAACTGGTAAATGCGCAGCACAAAAATTAAAAAAACTTTTGCAATTATAGTCCGTTAGCCTGAGCCAGTCCCTTTAACTTCACTCGGGATTAATATCCGAATTACATGTCAAATGGTCTAACTTTTAAAATACTCACTTTCAAAATACTCCGCAACAATTCAGGTTTATTGCCAATTGAGGTGTAGATTTATAGTGCCTGCAAAATTTCGTGAAAATCGCTTGAGAATTCAGTGAGTAATCGGTAAAAAGTAAGGTTACATTTCGGACAATATTTGACCGGCGCTCAGGGATCAGGGACATTGTTCAATCTTGTCAGTGGACGCATATTGACCCTTACAGCGCTGAATTATTTGGTATAAACCATGGAAACCAAAAGGTTCTTTTCAATTTAAAATCATCATAAATATCTTAGTCAGCTCTTTCCGCTTCATTTGAATACCTATGGTATGGGTCTACGCCCATTAGAAGTACTTTCACTCTTACAATGCCGAGATCGACTTTAGTCGTCAGAATCTGACGTTTACAGACTAAAGTCGATCCCCGTGCTGAAGTCTATCCCCGCGCTGTAAGAGTAAAAATATTTCTAAATAATGGTCGTAGACCCATAACATAGATATTCAAATGAGTCGGAAAGAGCTAACTAACACAGTTATAATGATTTCGAATTAAAAAAAAACCCTTTGGTTGCTATGTTTTTTACAAATTAATTCAGCGCTTTAAGGGTTAATGATAGATTCGATCTGACAAAACACCGTCTTAGACTATAATAAGCTGCATTCATCTAAATCACATTCCTCAGGTAATGTGAGAAGCCATACATTGACATTGACTCTCACAGCGCGGGGATCGACTTTAGTCGTCAGAACCTGACGTCTGTAGACGTCAGATTCTGACGACTAAAGTCAATGCCGCACTGTAAGAGTAAAATATTTTTAATGGTCGTAGAAACATAACATAGGTATTCAAATAATTCAGAAAGAGATAACTAGGACATTTATGATGATTTTGAATTGAATAAAACCCTTCGAACTCCATGATTTATAAAAAAAAATCAGCGCTTCAAGGGTTAACATAAATATGTGATCTGCATCGTGATAATATTGAATGGTATCAATGAAAATATGATAAGCTTCAATGTATAATGGAATATAAGCCCGTTTATACCGTTCATTTTTTGAATGGTATTAATGAAAATATGATAAGATTCAATATATAAGCCCGTTTATACCGTTCATTTTTTGAATGGTATCAATGAAAATATGATAAGATTCAATGTATAATGGAATATAAGCCCGTTAATACCGTTCATTTTTTGAATGATATCAATGAAAATATGATAAGATTCAATGTATAATGGAATATAAGCCCGTTAATACCGTTCATTTTTTTAATGATATCAATGAAAATATGATAAGATTCAATGTATAATGGAATATAAGCCCGTTAATACCGTTCATTTTTTGAATGGTATTAATGAAAATATGATAAGATTCAATATATAAGCCCGTTTATACCGTTCATTTTTTGAATGATATCAATGAAAATATGATAAGATTCAATGTATAATGGAATATAAGCCCGTTAATACCGTTCATTTTTTTAATGATATCAATGAAAATATGATAAGATTCAATGTATAATGGAATATAAGCCCGTTAATACCGTTCATTTTTTGAATGATATCAATGAAAATATGATAAGATTCAATGTATAATGGAATATAAGCTCGTCAATACCGTGCAGCATAACCATAGTCATTGTCACGTTTTTTATTTGTCGATTAAATCACTGTTATTGGGAATGGAATGGGAGTTTAACCCTTTAAGCCCTCACGATGCATTGAAGCATCATTTTACATCACTGAAAACAGAGTTAATTTTCCTACAACTAAGGGTTTTAGAACGAAAATTTCCATGAAACTGGTTTACCAATACATGGCAATTTCCTTTAATTTTTAAACCACATCATGTCATCTTCATCCACTACAAGTCGAGGCTTGTAGTGGATGAAGATGACAATGGGCCTGTAAGGGTTAAACAGCGATACACAACTTTAAGTGGGTTAAAAATCAAATCAGATAATTTTAACCCTTTCAGAGTTTTAACCCTTTCAGCGTGGGGACCGTTTTTATACGTCAGAATCTGACATGTTTGGGCTTCAGATTCCAACGTATAAAGACGGCCCCCGCGCTGAAAGAATTAAAATGTTTCTAATGGTCGTAGACCAATGATTAGGTATTCAAATGAAGCGGAAAGAGCTTAATAAGACATTTATAATGCTTTTAAAATGAAAAACCCTTTGGTCTCGATAGTTTATACAACAATTATTCAGCGTTGTAAGAGTTAAAGGGCTACAAAATTAGGATCAGGGGCTCATCCCACGAAGAATCTTAAAATTAAGATCATCTTAACTTTATCTTATGTGCATTAAAAAAGTTAAGATGATCTTAACTTTTCTAATGCAAATAAGAGAAAGTTAAGATGATCTTAATTTTAAGATTCTTTGTGGGATGAGCCCCAGGCTTGCATAGCAGTGTGAATTACACAAGGGAATATCTGTGACACATCTGAACACAGGAATAGAAGTATGATTTACTTCAGGAAATATACAATAAGACGTGTCATTGCGATAACATGGTGGTATCTTTCAATTCCATTCCTTTCAATTCAGTTTACTATAGATGCAATATTAATAACAGTTTGATAACATTTTAAATAATATAATTGTGTATATAATATATAATATAAGTATATAATATAAGTAATAATATCACTAGAATATAAATAGTAAAGGACACCTGGGAGAGAAGCTAAACAGGATCCATTGGAGCCTTTGCTAGTAGTTCCTATCCAGCACGTTTCCACCAGCCCTATTTAATATATATATGATTATGATAAACGGGAATTACCAAGAACACATTTGAAAAACCATGAACAATAGTCACTACTGACACAAGTGGCATGCATATTTTGAAACTATGTGTGTGTGTGCTTTAAATTGTGTACAAAAGAAGAGTAATTAGTAAGATGACCATCAATTTGTCGTCGGATACAGAATAATAATAATCAACGTCAATTCTGCAAAAAACATATAATAGTGCACTGGTGTGCCACACTATTTCAGCAGTGCTCTCCTTTATTGGTGCCCGCATTTTGTTGTTATCGCCACACACATGATAAATAATATATATTTATATTGTGAATTCATTATCAGTTTTGTTAATAACTCCATACTGCAAGGCTATTTGCAAACGGTGTCAATTTGAGTGGGATATGAGGTAATACAGCACTCGTTCAATGACTTTTTCATTGGGTGGGTGCTGTATTTCCCATGTAGCACGAGAAAAATAAATAACGCTTGTTTTTTCACACGATTGAGTAACAAGTGACATACATTGCGGCTCAAACTACATCTAGAGTGCAATATGAGCTGATACCGATATATACACATCATGATAAAAAACTGCGCAGAGTATGAAAACTTTCTATCTCTATAAAAGTCCTTGTTATTGGCAAGGACATAAGATAGATAGAGTTTGTTATATGTCGTCATGACAACGCCTATCATGTCGTGACCTCTATGTTGACCTTGACCTTCTTGACGTCTCAGAGACATAGCTATCATCTTCACCACAGTCATTGAGATCACTTCTAATATCAGTGAATTGATATGTCAGTGATGCGTCGAGCTGAACCCTTACGACTCTGAAATATTTTTGTATAAACCATGAAGACCAAATGGTTTTTCCAAATTGAAATCATCTTAAATGTCTTAGTCAGCTCTTCCCGCTTCATTTGAATACCTATGTTATGGGTCTATGCCCATTATATATTTTTTAGCTCTTTCATTGCGGGGACCGCAATTTATGAAGATTATGAAGTCTAAAGTCGGTCCCCGCAATGAAAGGGTTAAGGGAGGTTATATATGTAAATGTGGTGAGTGATAGCGTCGTCAGGTTAGGGGGCCACCATTAAATCTCCAGGGGGAGGACTAGAATATTTTTAAAATAAATAATTTTGCACAGACTCTGCATGAAATATTTAATTTACTTCAAGAATTGTTCTATTTGAACATGTTATAAAATTGAAAATTTTCAGCGCGTCATCGAACCGGTTGAAATAAATAATTTGTCCGTCACAAAAACTCCAGCTCCCCCCCCCCCCCACCTGGGGATTGAATGGTGGCCCCCTTACATTTACTGTGTATTATTGAACGTATACTAGGGAGATAGATATATAAAACATCGACAAAATTGTGCATCATTTTGTGCAAGGTTAAGTCAAAATATCAATTTTAGCTAGTAGACATTTTTATTATCACTACCCGTTAGTAACTGTTGCCTCTCTGAGTTAATTTATTTATATACTTACCAACTTAAAGTTGTGGGTCGCGGAAGTTTAAATGGGTGAGAATCACCCATATGTATTAAATTTGGACCCGAAAATGTGCTAATCTGGATGTTTAAACACGGGGATATTCTAAAGTTAAGTTATTTTACTCCCCTATAGCGGTGGAAATTGCGACAAATACTTGTATAACATTTATACAACGCCGGCATTGTATAAATGTTATACAAGTGTTTTGTGTTTACTGGGTCTTCGATATTCCACTGAATGTACATTGTATAAACAAATACAATATTAAATGTCATTTCGACAATACCCAGCGAACACAAGGCATTCCACCAATGCCGTATAGTCGTTGGGACAGCGTCGTAGACGATGAAACTGCATTGATTGAGGATTGGGTCTATGTTTGTGTTTGCAGGGTAGCCAAGTGTTCTTCAGGATCTATTTGTGCTGACAAAGTATGACGTCATCCAAAGATGTTATTATACCGTGTGGAGTGATGACGTCTTCATAAAACACTGGCAGTATTCTGCGCAGTTAGAATTAGGAAATGTGTGCCACGTCACCAAACGTGTGTGCCACGTCACCGCTGAAGCTGACGTATCGTCATGTTATTTCACCACTGTATACGTGTACTTCTCTGATTTTGTCTCCTCTGTCTTATTGCGCCACTAATCTGATCTGTTCTACAATGTAAAAACAGAGCTGCCCATTTTCCGCCCTGTTTGCGTATCGTAATATCATTATTTGATGTCTATTTGTTTTCTGAGCAGAATTCCCTGAGATGTGTCATTCTGCCATGTACTCTGGAATAATAGACCTACATGTATAAACTAATCCTCTTTTTTATAACTTTTTTTAAAATTTCCACCTAAATAATTGTGAACATCACTTTTACTTATCGTACTCCTCCAATGTGTGTCCGATTTATTATAATATAATATTGACCAAAATATGTATTTCCCGTTTGAATCAGGTGGCTAACTCCTGAGAGAATCATCGTCCTCTTCCTTAATTATTTTATTTTCCTCAAAATCTAAACAAGTACTTAATTTAGAGAGCAGGTAAGGGTGCGGGTTTATAGTGTGATATCAAATCTTATCACCCAACTATACATTTTACCCCCTGGTCACTGGACCTGTTCATTCGTGTGCCATTTCAACTCCACGGAGAAAATATACAGTCCTGCAGCTATTTCGGCGTATTGAACTTATCGTACACATTGTCATCTCTGTCCTACCAGGTACTCGTTTGACCTGAGTAAAGTGAAGCATTTGAGGGGGAAGGACACAACATCGAAACAATGACCCAAGATTGAGAGGGGAGAAACATGATAATTCTCTGAAAATTCTGCAACAAACGTTGTTCGAAACTGCAGGGCAAGGCAGCGGAATCGGCAGATTGCCACTCTCACAATTGACACTATTTATTGTGGGATATTACTATTTATTTATTTTTACTTTTAATCTTGATGTACTATAGCTGTTTTATTATTATTCAAATAACAGGTTTCGGAGTGCAAAATGTGTAATTAGCATGATCAAATAGCTCTTAGAAAATTAAGTCATTCTTTAGAGATGCAAAATGATGCTTTAATGCATCGTGAAGGTTTAGAGGGTTAATGATAGATTCGATCTCACAAAACACCGTCTCAGACTATAATAATCTGCATTAATCTAAATCACATTCCTCAGGTAATGTGAGAAGTCATACATTGACATTGACCCTTACAGCGCGGGGATTGACTTTAGTCGTCAGAATCTGACGTCTGTGGACGTCAGATGCTGACGTCTAAAGTCGATCCCCGCACTGTAAGAGTAAAAATATTTCTAATGGTCGTAGAAACATAGCATAGGTATTCAAATGAATCAGAAAGAGATAATTAGGACATTTATGATGATTTTGAATTGAATAAAACCCTTCGAACTCCATGATTTATTAAAAAAAAATTCAGCGCTTCAAGGGTTAGCATAAAGATGTAATCTGCATCGTGATAATATTGAATGGTATCAATGAAAATATGATAAGATTCAATGTATAATGGAATATAAGCCCGTTAATACCGTGCAGCACAGCCATAGTCATTTTAAGCTTTTTTATTTGTCGATTAAATCACTGTTATTGGGAATGAAATGGGCGTTCAACACTAAGATTTGTAAATGTTTGGTCTCATATAAAGCAAATATGAGTAATTTTCACCCACTTGAAGTTGTAGATCGCGGTAGCGAAACACAACTTAAAGTGGGTGTAAAATGAAATTAGATAATTTTAACCCTTTCAGTGCGGGGACCGTCTTTATACGCTGAAAGGGTTAAAATGGTTCTAATGGTCGTAGATCCATGATTAGGTATTCAAATGAATCGGTAAGAGCTTAATAAGACATTTATAATGCTTTTTAAATCGAAGGGCGGGGGCCCTAGGGTAGTGGTTAGCACCGCTGCCTTTCACGCCAGAGTTCGGGGTTCGGTTCCCGGTCTCGGCGGTTTGAAAGAAACAAAGATGTTTCTTCCCCATCCACGTGTGAAAGTCAGTATTGTGGGGAGCCTCCGTGACCGAGAGGTAGCGTGCTCGGCCTCAGACCGCCAGGGCTCGAATTTCGAATCCTGTGTCTGGAGGACAGTGTCATCTCAATCATCTCACCATCCTCAGGAGGTTCTCCTGGTCCAGTTTAGCCTATATGTGCACAAAGGTGGCCTAAAGCCCGATTCATTTCATTTCATTTTAAATCGAAAAAAGCCTTTGGTCCCTATGTTTTTTACAAACATTATTCATCGTTATAAGGGTTACGAGTTAGAAAGATAGGACAAGGCTTGTATAGCGGTGTGAATTACACAAGGCAATATCTGTGACACATCTGAACACAGGAATAGATGCTTCAAACTTTTTTCAGAAATGTTCTAGAACAAATGTGAGGAAATTTAGTTTCACACAAGTCTGCTTGTGGAAATTGCCTACCGTATAAGGTAGCAAAGGCCCCATCCATACATGCCTTTGAAAGGCCACTAGACAAAACCTGGCACAATATGCCATTAAAATTCTCACACAAGGACGACCCAATGAACTAGAAACCACTCGTCCAAAAAAAAAGTAAATTAATCTAGAGCTGAGAAAAGAGGCAGAAGCCTGCGCTCAGAAGAGGAACCAGTAAGTTTACTTCAGGAAATCTACATGGAGACTTGTCTTTGCGAAAACATGGTGGTATCTGTCAATTCCATTCAATTCAGTTTCCTAGATGCAATATTAATAACAATTTGATGACATTTCAAAGAATATAATAATGTATATATTAGTTATATATTATAAGTAATAATATCACTAGAATATAAATAGTAAATGTACAGCTGGGAGAGAAGCTAAACATGATCCATTGGAGCCTTTGCTAGTAGTTCTTATCCAACACGTTTCCACCAGCCCAACTTAATATATATATGATTATGATAAACGGGAATTACCAAGAACACATTTGACCATAAACAATAGTCACTTCTGACACAAGTGGCATGCATATTTTCAAACTATGTGTGTGCGTGCTTTAAACGGACCCCTTGGGATGAGACATTTTCAATGTTGTCAATTTTGAAAATTTAATTCATATAAAGCTATATAGCCTACTGATCTTAACTAACAGGTCAAAAAACAATTTTAAGGCAGCGAAAAAGAGTTAAATAGTTGTATTTCCAGGTCGTATATTGCCATGTAAACAAAACAAGTCAGCAATATTCAGCACTTTACATCACATATTTCCACGTATCAGACGGTAAGATCAGAGCAGTCGACGCTAATTTGTGTCTTATAGTCAGGACACGTGAGGACACACCTGCAGCACTGATTGTCTACCCAACGCTGGGCCGATGCCATCAGCATGTGGCCCAATGCTGTGAAAACATTCAATCGTCCTCCAGGTATACAAATGGTTTGTTTGGGTTACTTCTGGTTTCATAGAAATGTTGATTCAAAATAATTGTAAAAATATAAAAATTCTGAAAAAATTAAAAACATGATCCGTGGGATACACTACTTCAGTACGGAATTAAAATGAAAATTGATGTCATCCCAAGGGGCTGCTTTAAATTGTGTACAAAAGAAGAGTAATTAGTAAGATGACCATCAAATTTTCGTCGGATACATCGGATACAGAATAATAATAATCATCGTCAATGCTGCAAGGACATATAATAGTGCACTGGTGTGCCACACTATTTTAGCAGTGCTCTCCTTTATTGGTGCCCGCATTTTTTTGTTATCGCCGCACACGTGATAAATAATGTATATTTTCAGTGTGAATTCATTATCAGTTTTGCTAGTAGCTCCATACTGCAAGGATATTTGCAAACGGTGCCCATTTGAGTGGGATATGAGGAAATACAGCACTCGTTCAACGAATTTTTTATTGGGTGGGTGCTGTATTTCCCATATAGCACTAGAAATAAATAGCGCTTGTTTTTTTCACACGATTGAGTAGCACGTGACATTCATTGCAGCTTTAACGCCATCTAGAGTGCAATATGGGCTGATACCGATATATACGTATCATGATAAAAACACTGCGCAGTGTAGGAGAACTTTCTTCTTACTATGACAAATAGTCAATAAAATATCTGTCTGTCTGTCTGTCTGTCTGTCTGTCTGTCTGTCTGTCTGTCTGTCTGTCTGTCTGTCTGTCTGTCTGTCTGTCTGTCTGTCTGTCTGTCTGTCTGTCTGCCTGTATCTCTATAAAAAGTCCTTGTTATTGGTAAAGAGATAAGATAGATAGAGTTTGTTTGTTATCTGTCGTCATGTCAACGCCTATCATGTCGTGACCTCTGTGTTGACCTTGACCTTCTTGACGTCTCAGAGACATAGCTATCATCTTCACCACAATCACTGATATAAGATCACTTCTAATATCAGTGAATTGATATGTCAGTGATGCGTCCAGCTGAACCCTTACAACTCTAAAATATTTTTGTATAAACCATGGAGACCAAAGGGTTTTTCCAATTTGAAGTCATCATAATTGTCCTATTAAGCCCCTTTAGCTTCATTTTAATACCTATGGTATGGATCTACGGCCATTATAAAATATTTTTAATTCTTCAGCGCGGGACCGATTTTAGACATCATAATCTGACGTCCATGGACGTCAGATTTTGACATCAAAAGACGGTCTCCGCGCTGAAAAGGTTAATGGGGGTTATATATGTGAATGTGGTGAATAGTAACGCCATCAGATTATATTTACTGAGTATCATTGAAATAACACTTGGAGATAGATATAAACCATTCACACAAAAATTGTGTATCATTTGGTGAAATGTTGCGTCTACATATCAATTTTGACTAGTATTCATTTTTATTATTACTAGTACCCGTTGCCTCTCTAACATGTCTAAGGTTATTTATTTAAATATTCACCAACTTAAAGTTGTGGGTCGCGGAAGTGGGTGAAAATCACCCATATTTGTTTAAGTTGTGACCAAACATTTGGAAATCTGGATGTTTAAACACGTGGATATTCTAATGTTAAGTTATTTTACTCCCGTGGCGGTGTACATTGCGACACCATAAATAAATACAATAATAAATGTCATTTCGACGATACCAAGTGAACACAAGGCATTCCACCAATGCTGGACACTTGTTCAGCCAGCGTCGTAGACGATGAAACAGCCTTGATCGAGCATTGGCTCTATGTTTCTGTTTGCAGGGTAGCCAAGAGTGTTCTACAGGATCTATTTGTGCTGACAAAGTATGACGTCATCGGAACATGTTCTTATACCGTGTGGAGTGATGACGTCATTATAAAACACTGGCAGTATTCTGCGCAGTTAGAATTAGGAAATGTGTGTGTGTGCCACGTCACCGCTAAAGCTGACCTGTCATCATGTTATTTCACCACTGTATAAGTGTACTTTTCTGATTTTGTCTACTCTGTCTTATTGCGCCACTAATCTGATCTGTTATACAATGTAAAAACAGAGCTGCCCATTTTCCGCCTTGGTTGCGTATCGTAATATCATTATTTGATATCTATTTGTTTTCTGAGCAGAGTTCCCTGAGATGTGTCATTCTGCCATGTACTCTGGAAAAATAGACCTATAAACTAATCCTTTTTTTAATAACTTTTTTTAAAATTTCCACCTAAATAATTGTGAACATCTCTTTTACTTATCGTACTCCTCCAATGTGTGTCCGATTTATTATAATATAATATTGACCAAAATATGTATTTCTCGTTTGAATCAGGGTTCTAACTCCTGAGAGAATTATCGTCATCTTCCTTAATTATTTTATTTTCCTTAAAATCTAAACAAATACTTAATTTAGAGAGCAGGATAAACGTGCGGGTTTATAGTGTGATATCAAGTCTTATCACCCGACTATACATTTTACCCCCTGGTCACTGGACCTGTTCATTCGTGTGCCATTTCAACTCCACGGAGAAGATATACAGTCCTGCAGCTATTTCGGCGTATTGAACTCATCGTACACATTGTCATCTCTGTCCTACCAGGTACTCGTTTTGACCTGAGGGAAGTGAAGCATTTGAGGGGGAAGGACACAACATCGAAACAATGTCCCAAGATTGAGAGGGAAGAAACATGATAATTCTCTGAAAATCCTGCAACAAACGTTGTTCGAAACTGCAGGGCAAGGCAGAGAAATCGGCAGATTGCCATGTTCTAACCATTGTGGCATGTCCCTCTCACAATTGACACTATTTATTGTGGGATACTACTATTTATTTATTTTTACTTTTAATCTTGATGTACTATAGCTGTTTTATTATAATTCAAATAACAGGTTTCGGAGTGCAAAATGAGTAATCAGCATGATCAATTTTGTATTGTTATTTTTCACTATTTCTCAAATTGTGTTGTTCGACTTCCACACCCCACACATCCCTCGAACCACAATCCCCTCGACTCACAACCCCATCGGCCCTCAATCCACGACCCCCTCGACCCACGACCCAATTTTAATAAATAATATAAAAAACCTATTATTTTGGCTATATTATGAAATAAACGTAACTGGACTAATAAGTAAGTAGACAAATAAGTTATTCGTCGCCGTACAAAAGCGTACACACCACATGTGAAATAATACCCATTATGCTAGCTCTAGTAAAATATTCATTTTTTATATATAATTGAAATATAAAACTATCCTTTTTAGATGCTTTGTGTCATTTTTTGTTAAATTAACGTCATTTACAATATGCCTTTGGTCCATTATGCGAGGTGGTTATCAAAAGATAATAAATATGATTATATACAGTAACTCTTAGTAAGCTGTGGGTGTGGTAGCCAGAAACAACGCAGGGAGGAGGGGGGGTTGTGTGTGTGTGGGGGGGGGGACTACCGTTTATGAGATTCAGCAAATAAATAATGTCTTTTTTTGCACTTATGGTGACCATTTATGTACCATATTATGAGGAAAAACACGTCAACATACAATAATATACTACAGCAAATTAAGGTCAGAGTTTTGTGTAATAATTTTGTTTATTTAATTTGTTTATAATTTATTTGATCTCCACGAGATTTGTTTGGTCCAGTTTAGCCTGTATGTGCACAAGAAAAGAATCCTCTAACCCTTTCAACGCGGGGACCAACTTTAGCCGTATAAAGTCGATAACCACACTGGAAGTATAGTGATAATGGTCGTAGACCCATAACATGTGTATTCAAATGAAACCGTAAGAGCTAACTAAGACATTTATCATAATTTTAAATTGAAAGGAACATTTCGATCTTAATAATTGTTTATATAAAAATATCTCAGCGCATTAAGTCTGAAAGACCCATTCATTAAGTCTTGTCTTTGTATCTGATAATTTGTCTTTCCTCGCGGCGTCGACAATAAATTTCCATAATTAGCCTGTTCACTCCCACACCAGCCTGTGGAAGAGGCTCCTATACCCAGCAAACACAAAACAATTGTATAACATTTATACAATGTTGGTCCAACGTCCAAGACGTTGGTCCGACGTTGTATAAATGTTATACAATTGTTGTTTTGTGTTTGCTGGATATAGACTGGAAGTGGTGCCATATAATTAGTATAAGTATAACATTTATACAACATCGGCCAACGTCTTCGTAGGGATCAACTTTAGACGTCAGATTCTGACGTTTATCGGTGTCAGAATCTGACGTCTAAAGTCGATCCCTGTGACTGGTGCCGCTTGTATAGACTGGAAGAGGTGCCATATAATTAGTATAAGTGGGAGTTTTAAGTAGTATTAGTTATAAGTATTAGTATTATATATCTGAATGCATTGTGATGATCACAAAAAAGACATATATATAATCTCCCATTCCTGATAAACTACGCATTAAAAATGATTTGTATCCCCCCCCCCCCCTCAGGCTTCGTGGTGAGAGGCGGTACATTGGGTCAAAGTTGGTTTAATGTTGGCCCACCGTCTGAGACGCTGGCCCAACATCGAACCAACTTTTATTCATTGCCCGTGTTTAGTAGCGGTATTTGGTTTCTATGCGGCGTGTGGGCGTAAGTACACAGGGGGGGGGGGGGGAGGGTTCACATGGGTGGATCCAGAATATGAAGAAACGGGGGGGGGGTTGTTTGGGGGCATGTATGTATACCTTTGGCTAATAGTACTGCGGTGTACATTGTAAGCACTTGGTATGCTAGCACCGCATATAAATACAAATAATTGACCAATATAATTATTTTAATATACGGTATATATAGTTGAGCAATGTATGTCAATATACAGTAAATCAGCCGCCGTGGGGCCCTGTATATAAACATGGTATAAAACAGACATAGATATGGAAATATTAACACCTATATATAATTATTTACCAAAATAATTTGCGTATCACCTATATATACACACTTTTCAAATTACATCAAGCTATTGTTGTGCATACATTTTACATAATTGGTATAAATTATATTAAAAAAAAGATGTATATATACAGTACATATAGTTAAGTAATTTCAGCGGCATTTCGTTTGGTTTAACATTTTAACCCTTGAAACACAGAAATATTTTTTTATAAACCATTAAGAATAAAGAGTTTTTCAGTTTGAAATCATCATAAATGTCTTAGAAGTTCTTTCCGCTTCGTTTGAATACCTGTGTTATGGGTCTACGGCCATTATACATTCTTAATTCTTTTAGTGCGGGGATCGACTGTAGACGTCAGAATCTGACGTCCACAGACGTCGGATTCTGACGTCTATAGTCTATAGTCAGTCCCCACACTAAAAGAGTTAAGCGCTGAGAAACATCAGCCATCGGCCATTATACATTCTTAATTTTTTTAGTGCGGGGATCGACTTTAGACGTCAGAATCTGACGTCTACAGACGTCAGATTCTGACGTCTATAGTCGATCCCCGCAATTATAGGGCCAAGCACTAAGCTCGACTATGAATCGTTTAATATGTTTCATTAGAATGGTGAATCATAGTAATTGGAAAATAAAGGAGAATTTAAATATGAAATGTTTAGTCCCAAAATAAATAAATATCTGTAATTTTCAGACACTTGAAGGTATGGGTCACAGTAGCGAGACACAAATTCAAGTGGGTGAAAATTAAATATGATAATTGAGCGAGTAAAGGGTTAAAATTAGCCTCTGTATATCTTACAGGCCTAGCATGTCAAGGGTTTACAGTATATATATGCGGTGCTAGCACCACAAGGGTTACAGACATATATTTTATTGACAGAAACGATGTCATTACAGACTTATTTGTCATAGAAATGAGAGACATATATGTACATGTATATACAAGATTGTTAACTTGTTAAAAAATCATGTGGCAGTATACATGGTATGACATACATAACTAAAATCATATTAAGTGGCATTGAGTTACAATGAAAAGAGGACGTGGCGCAATGCTTAGAGCGCCTGAATGCCTCGCCAGTTATGCATGCGTCCCGGGTTCGAGCCCCGCTGTTCCCGTGTGGGGTTTTCAGAGAAACAGAGAAACAGCATTGTTTCTCCCTTCTCAATGTGACTAGGCGATCACGTTAATGGCGACGTCGTCGAGTTAAGGTTGAGACCAGTGTATCGACGTTAATTTCGCACTCCCGCGCTGCGCGCTCCTCACACACTGGCTACAGAGTGCTACTGTTTGTTCTGTTCATGGTCTCTATGTTTATCCAGACTATGTGGATCGCGTGGTCAGTAATGTCACGACGACCTTATATTATGTATAGTCGGTCAGCCAAGAGCTGCTAAAGTGATGTAAAAATGACTATATGACATTTCTTTGTTACAAGTAATCTGACACTCCAGGCATGTCCAGAAGTGAAAAAGATCAAAATGACCTGATACAAATGTAACTTGCAGTTTTCATGTTGATCGCGTGATCGGGTCATCAATTCATATCAATGATATATATATATATACTGGCGGTTTTGACTTTTGAGTGATCAATTCATCAAGTCCTGATCATAGCGACCGCTGAATCCTTATCCAAGTCAGTGTTTTACTTTCACTTGTTTCACGCTTCTTCTTTCTCCTTTAAGCTGTACATTATGTCATAGAGTAAAGGAGTAGTCCACTGTGTACGAACAGAGGGACACATCTGTACCCAGAACACACCAGGCTGATTACAGAGATATAGGCAACTGGGGTAAAACTAAAACCAGACACAAACATAGAGTGGTCTATAGCTTTAACCCTTAAAGCGCTAAGGTTGCTACCGCGATGTGTCTCGCTACCGCGGTCCACAACTTCAATGGGTAAAAATTACTGATATTTATTTAATTTAAGTTTGATAAAAGTAGATTGCACCGCTGAGCTCGGTCCTCCGAGTAGTTAGGCGCGATAGAAGTGTTTATTTTTATACAAGTTTATAAACAAGTTCAAACATGTATATATGTTATTATTTAGTACATTCCAAATATATCGTTTGCTCTTTCCACTTCATTTGAATACCTATGTTATGGGTCTATATGGCCATAAATATCTTAATTCTTTCAGTGCGGGGATTGTCTTTAGACGTCAGAATCTGACGTCTATTGATGTCAGATTCTGACGTCTAAAGTCGAGACCTGTGTGGAAAGGGTTGAACCTGAATAAAGTTGAGTAGCATCAAGTTGAGTAAGCCATTTATCAATTTGTCAAATGGTCTAACTTTTGAACTATACAATATTTTTAAATACATTTCCAGGAAAGATGCCAAATGACTGAAACATGCTGCTGGTTAAATTTAATGAAAATCGGTTGAGAATTGACTTACAGGTCTTGTCAAGTTAAAAAAAATCCGAGAAAAACTCGGATTGGTCGGACTCCATCCACCCCCTACCCAATGTTTTTTTTTCTAACATTTGGAAACATGAAGAGAAAACAAAAAATACGAAAAACACACTAAATTTTAGAAAAATAAAAGTCCGTGTTGGGGCTTGACCCACCCACTTCGAGTTTTTCTCAATTTTTTGGATTTTTTTTAACTTGATAAAACGCCTTAGTAAGCAGCGAGAAGCTATCTTTTATTTTGGACAATCCTCCTCAGCCGTGGCACCAATATTTATTTTCCTTGAACGGATATATTATAATGTCAAAGTTACGTGTCTGACATCTATGGTCGTGATAATAGCTTGATTGTAAGGTTATTTACAATTCTAATGTCGAGTCAATGTCGGGGCAGCGTCGCAGACGTTGGCCGGCATTGAACTATACACCGGCTAATTTGTCTTGTGTTAGGTGGGCTGATTGGCGAGAGACGCACGTTTATTTTATAGGTAGACGATTTGAAAGAGAAATGAAAGACATGAATATATAATAATATATTAGCTCACTTCATGTCTTTCATTTTCCTGAAGGTGCATTTCATCTGAAAATCGCCTACCTACAAAATAATTTAGAAAGAGCGTGCTCCATGGCCACGTGTTATCTGGCTGATTGTGATGACCCGGTTGATTGATTCATCTGATAATGTCTCTATTCTGATGTAGTCTTTATCCAACAACTTCGAGAGTTGAGCCAAGTTGATCAATTAGGTTATTTTTATCTATAACGGTCTTCAATTAGATTTTCATTGAAAATACCATTGTTTTAAATGATACTTGCAGATACAATTTATTATTTTAAAATTCGGTGTGTGATGAACAATTATTTTTGCATGCTTATCATTATTACTTCATATTCCGAACGAAGCGAAGAAAAAACCCCAGATGAGAGCACGCATTCAATTACTTTCAACAGCTGATTAATTACTTATTTCAAGAAGACCGATTATATTTTCCTCGGAAACCTGACACACAATTATGTATCTACTACTTCTTATGTCTTACTTAAAGCAAACATATTCCTGCCTAAATATGTTATATCCCCCCCCCCCAATGACCTTGGCCATATGAGAGGTAAGGTGACCACCATTCAATTATCGCGAGGGGGCTTCTAGTATTTTTAAAATAAATATTTTTAGAGTAAGTTCTCGTGAAGTTAATAATTATCTAATAAATAAAAAAATTAACATTAAGATGAACTGGAAATAAATAATTATATAAGATTATAAGCAACATTATTCACAGGGCCTTATACTTTTCCTCCAGAAAATACCAGGTCCGGTTTTGGATCCAACTTTGTAGACAGAAAAAAAATATATACAGCTATTATAGATCATCTGCAAAAGAATGTTTAAAAAAATTAAAATAAACATATATCTCCACACACAAACTGAAATAAATATTTTGCTTGCGGAGTACGAAAAAAATAAAGTTCTGCAAGTAGAAAGTAAAATCTATAAATTGTCCAATTCAAAAGCTGTAGCCCCCCCCCCCTTTGTATTCGAATATTACCCATAAGACAGTCCTAGTTATATACGTGCTCTACACCTCTACATAGGAACTGATATTTGATTTTACATAAATGTAGCTGCCCAACCTGGGGATCAAACCACCGACCCTGACATAATGATGCCTGAGCGCTACCAATCGAGCCAAAGAGTCAACTCGATGGCCAGAGTAGTCATCACTCCAGTCCGCCATAGGCCTACACACACCCGGCTACATACTCCCCTCTCAAATACCTGCTCGTCCCCATTTCTGCAAATCTCATATCATGCATTTTTACAGTGTTGAAACTGCCCAGCCCGGGGATCGAACCACCGACCCTGGCATCGTGATGCCTGAGCGCTACCAATTAAGTCAAAGAGTCAACCCAAAGTAGTAGGCCTATACTTATCACTCCGGTCCGCCATACACATACCCGGCTACATAAAGTTATCACAAAGTCATCATCCAGATTAAATGTTTTTTTTACTTGCCCGATGGGGGGATGTGTCAGTGTATGCATATAAATATATTAGGAGTGTGTCAGTGTGTCGGCCACGTGTCTGGTGTCGGTGGGTGACAGTGTCGACAGTGTCAGTATGTCGCGACGGCCTATATCAAAGATATCTTACGCGTGACCCGATTCTAACCCTTTCAGCTCTATGCACGATAATGGTCGTTTTTAATATGTTTTATTTAAAGCCGATCACAGTTATTGGTACCGAAATGAGTGTTTAAACATCAAGATTTGCAAATACAAGGTCTCAAATTAAACAAATATGAGAATTTGTCATCCATTTGAAGTTGTGGATCGCGGTAGCGAGACACAATTTCAAGTGGGTGAAAAATTATTTTTTTAATACGACACTCTAAGGTTTAACATTAAACGAGCGTCATGAGAAGCTCACTTCATTCCCATTTTAATCTTTCATGGCTAGTTAGTTACGTAAATATACATTTTTTTAAGTATTTTATAAATCAATTAAACTGATGTTATTGTTAACGAAATGTGTGTTTAAACATCAAGATTTGCAAATGTTTGGTCTCAAATTGAACAAATATGAGTAATTTTCATCCACTTGAAGTTGTGGATCGCGGTAGCGAGACACAATTTCAAGTGGGTGAAAAAATGAGGTTTTTTAATGCGACGCTTTATACATTAAATGAGCGTCATGAGGAACTTTTTTTATCCCCTTTCATCGCTTATTACCTAAAAATATACCGTTTTATCTGTTTAATTTATCAATTATATTAGTGTTATTGTTAGCGAAATGTGTGTTTAAACATCAAGATTTGCAAATGTTTGGTCCCAGTTTGAACAAATCTGAGTAATTTTCACCCACTTGAGGTGGTGGATCGCGGTAGCGAGACACGACTTAAAGAGGGTGAATAATTATTTTTTTGCTGCAGCGCTTTAAGGGTTAACATTAAACGAGCGTCAAATAAAGCTCACTTCTTCCCCATTTTACCCTTTCATTGCTAGTTACGTAAATATACGTTTTTTTTCTCAATTCAATTCAATTCAATCAAGTTTATTCAGTGTACAAGATACAATAATATTAACAGTTTGATAAGATATACAAATAACATAAAAATATATTAGTGTTGTTTTATTAATCAATTAAATTAATAATATTGTTAACGAAATGTGTGATTAACATCAATATTTGAAAATGTTTGGTCTCAAAATAAACATTTATGAGGCATTTTCACCCGTTTGAAGTTATGGGTCGCGGTAGCGAGACACAACTTGAAGCGAGTGAAAATCAACTAAGAGAACATGGCGTGTGAAGGGTTAATGTTGGGCCGGCGTCTTTGATGCCGGCCAATCATTGAACCAGCATCAGATTAACCCTTAAAGCGATGAATTAATTTAAAAAAAAACATCGCAACGAAAGGTTTTTTTTCAATTTGAAATCATCATAAATGTCTTAGTTAGCTCTTTCCGATTCATTTGAATACCTATGTTATGGGGTCTACGACCATTAGAAATGCAGAGCGGGGATAGACTTTAGTCGTCAGAATCTGACGTCTGTAGACGTCAGATTCTGACGTCTAAAGTCGATCCCCGCACTGTAAGGGTTAAGGTGGCATGCTAGACCACACGTATTTGATGACGTGGCTACAGAAGGTGACAGAAGGTAACAATATAAAAAAGTGACTAAGAATATGAGCTTGGACTTTCTTTCTACTTCACAGCAGAGTTCAGACTAGGCGTCAATAAAATAATATAAATATATGAAATTTAGGGATTGATAAATTACCGGAAAATAAATGAATTTGTAATGTTTTTAAACGTTTATCCCATGTACATACTCATCGAGTACTCATCGCGTACTTATAGAGTGACAACAAAAAGGTGGAGTTTCCATGAGTCATTAGTGCTGACTGTAGGACAATGATGATGTCTGTCAAATTACCTCATCGGGTATTAAAAATACATTTGCTAGAAAGAGAAAATCAAACTATTATCTGGAATTTGTTGCATATGAACATCAGAGGTTCACTCATATGTTTTCATGTATTTGTGCTATCTGGTAGGTCTCACCTACATTGGGTTCAAACTATTATTTCAAAGTCAAGAAAATAAAAACGTTTGGATTTGCTAAAGTATCTTACTTCATAACAAACCAGGAATACAGTTTTTTCTAATTTAAATATACATATCGTCACCCCAGGGAGATACTCATTGGAGTAACCTATGACCCTTTAGGTCCGAGGGCACGATATGTATTATTTATCCTCATTTTGTATTGAATGTCAGATTTAAACCTACCATTTATCTAAAATAACAAAATATATAAAAAAAGATATCTCTACGTTATTGAATTACAATCCGAGGAAACACCAGATATTGACCCTATGTTGGGCCGGCGTCGTAGACGGTGGGCCAACATTGAACCTACATTGGTTTTTTTTTTTATTGAATACATCACCATGATCACTAGCTTCTGCATACGAAATTACAAGTATAATTCATATATTGCATGAAAAGAGGACACTTTCTCTTTTTTTTATCTCTTTTTTTTCATCTTTTCTCTTCTCATTTTTTTTCTTTTTTTTCTTCTCTCCTTTTTCCTCCACTTCTTGTTTTCTTCACTTGTCTTCTCTTCTTTTCTATTTTTTCTAGCCTTATTTCTATGAAATAACCGAGTACGAAATACCAAAACATATTTATGCATATAAATGAATACCATTGAAAACGGATTTATCGTTTTTCTGTGAACTGTGATTAATACTGAATTGGTACTTAATGTGTTAATTTGTGATCGTTTAACGTCACAGGGCTATATATTGGCTGAGTGGCTGTGGACATTGAACAAACACTCCCCTACTCACACGTCAGCCATAACCAGACACTCTAGGTACTAAACGACCAGAATAAATCACACCCTTTGTCAATTAGAGCCAGGAATACACTTTAAACAAAATAGTTTATTTGAAAAAAACATTCAGTACTATTACCAATGCAACCCCAAAAAGAACCCTTCAGTACTATTACCATGCAACCCCAGGAGAACCCTTGTAGGGTTCTCCTGGGGTTGCATGGTAATAGTACTGAAGGGTTCTTTTGAAAGAACTTTTATTGTTTAGAGTGTATATTGAATACGTAACACCATTTACATGCTGATGGCATGCCATTAACTGCAAGTCCGTACCCAGACTAAGGGAAAGGGGGTCACAGGACATGTTCCCCTAGATATTTTGATAATCAAGACTCTGAATGGTACATTTTGGTGCAATCTAAAAATAAAACACACCACTATATTATTTTCTTTGTCCGACCACTACATTCTAAGCCGGGAATGGAGAGTTATTGTTAACCAAGTACAGACCAATTGTCATGGTGGGCCTATAATGCCATAATCAGTCAGGTGTGACCGAGCTATTGATTATGAGGGATCCTCATTATCAGTGATTATGGTCGGATGTGTTTTAAGTCAGTTAAAACATTCGGAACTCTACAATTTTAGCCTCGATCCTTTTCACAGCTAAGAATGTAGAGTTCCTCGTGCTTTATCCTACACGTAAAATTGACTTGTTTTTTATTTTAAAGGTGATCTATCACCCCTTATATGGTATGATGTGACTCTCTCAGAGGGTCACATGATAGCCGATCACCCTATATATGGGATGATTGGCTATCATGTGACCCTCTCAGAGGGTCACATGACAGCCAATCACCCCATATAAGGAAACACTTGTGCCCCATCTTGTGGCAACTTTGATTTATTTGTCACAAGTTTATTCATACTATGTAAGGGGTGATAGATCACCTTTAACATCAGATTCTGACGGCTCAAATCGGTCCCCATACTGAGAGGGTTACGGCCAGTTTACCAAGTCCACGATGACTGTAAATGGCGTGGTGAAATAAGGAATATCGCGTCAGAATATAGGCCCTATTTTACAGTTAAAGTGATGCCATTAAAACGCTTTATCCACCGATAATTTCATATTTAAGTCATGAAAATATAAAAAGAACAAGTAATTGAGACAAGTGACTTTCTACACGGTGGTTTGGGAGACTTCCATTAAAACCACTTGCATGGAGGCCACAAAGTAGATGATATTATTTCATACTAAATAGAAACATTTTGAAATAATATAAATGTTTATCATCAAGTTTAGGTAGGAGCTTAGTAAAATTTTGCATATTATTTTCTTAGATTATAACTACATACAAAGCAGTTTGTGATATTATGAACAGTGGAATGCATGACTGTCTATACATTTCATTCGAACTCTTGAACATTGGATGACGTGTACGAACCTCTTAACATAGCTGACACAATTAAAATGACGCTTACGGACTTCTTAACATATTTGGCTCATTCTTCAAAGTGTAATGCTCTTAAATAAGACCTACTTCAGTCCATTATAATTTTAGAAGGGCATATTGTGACCATCCTTTGAGACTGAAGTGGGCGATAAAAGCAATATATGAAGAAGAACCACTAAAATATATTGACACTTCACCCCAGACATAGCATTAAAATCCGGATTTCAATGAAGCCCGTTCAAAATTCCTGCCGCATTTAGCTCCACGGTGTATATCCGTTTCAGTGCCGGGACCTAAATGTACTTCAGACGTCAGAATCTAACATTTATAATAATTTCACATTGAAAGAAACCCTTTGGTCTCCAGGTTTATACAAAAATATTTCAGCGTTTTAAAAACTAAAATTTTATTTCAATGAAAATTCCTGCCGCACTTAGCTCCACATGGTATATAATGAACAAAAATAATTGAATAAATATGGTAAAATCAATCCCAATGATGAAGTAGTAAAATAAAAAAATTAAAAAAATTCTAATGGCCGTACACCCATAACAGGCCCTATTCAAATGAAAGAAAAAGAGCTAAATAAGTCATTTATTATGATGATTTCAAATTGAGAAGACCCTTTGGTCTCTATGGTTTATACACAAATATGTTAGCGTTGTAAGGGTTGATCCCCTCCATTGCACCCCTTTATTTATCCCGGTACACCCCTTTTCACCCTTTATCTCGCCCCCCCCTCCGGTACAACCCCTTGCACCACTGTATCTCGCCCCCCCCCCCTGGTACAACCCCTTTCACCCCTTCATTTCTCCTGGTACAGCTCTTTGCACCGCCTTCATTTATCCTGGTACAGCTCCTTCCACCCCTTTATCTCACCCCCCTCCAGTAGCACACATCATGATATCAAGTACTCCATCAACACAAGTATGTCTTATCACCATATCGTCACCTTGGTCTTAAAGAGTGGTATCTGCCACTTTTCAAAGTGGCAGATACCACCCTTTAAGACCAAGGTGACGATGGATCGAGATAATGGAATTATAAACGACGCTAAAATCTGCACATATAATATAACAAATACGGGGGATTCAGCTGGTGTTGTTCCAAAGTTGGGCCAATGTCACAGACCGGCTATGAGTAAAATATTTTTTTGCCTAAAAGTCTGGATGTATTGGGGTACTGGGATGATTGCTAGTAGTAGTACTTGTTGCCCCCATCCGGGGAGGGTCATTAGGGATCTCTCCCGTCTGTTGGATGCTGTGTACGGCATTGTACGGAAGCACTAGTCTACAGCAATCATCCAAGGGCAGCTGCAGCCTCCTCGTATCTGGCTATAATCTTCGGGCGGATTGCCAGTGGCGTACCCTGGTTCCTCCCTCAACAGCGGAGCCAATGCAGCACCCGCATCAGTGCTGGCGCTGATGTATGCTGGGGTAGCCTTAAATAACCGGCAATATCGTGTTTGACATTAGGTCTCTCACGTGGGATGAATGGAGTTACCCAGAGGGAGTGATCCTTCCTATTGTTACTCTGGGGACTATCCGACCCGAGGATAGCGGAGCTGCGCGAAATGCTACAGAGTTTCATCATTAAATTGTACAGCGAAACTCAAGTCCCCAGCCGTCTGGGCATGTCTGGGGGTATATCCCCTAGACATGCCCAGAACCCCTTATCGGGCGAACGAAGGAAAACGCTCTCAATAACCCACCATGCCCTATCACCCCACCCTCACATCATCATCTGTACATCATTCATCTCATCGACTGACTACAACGTTTTTATCGTATTATAATGTCACTTAAAAGACCTTTTGTGCAGAAAAGCTGGTGTTATCAGCCGTCTGCCTACACGGGTATTAATCCACGGGTTAATCCCAGAGCATTAATTGCTTGAAATAGATGACCCAGCGAAGCGGGCGTGATTTTTTCGGAAAGTGATTTTCAATTATTTGTTTAACCACAACTTGAAAGGTGATTAGTTATTTCCAGGCTGTCCACAGATATTTTTTTAGATCAGCCAATCAAAGGATTAAATTATTTCCAAAAAAACTTTAATTTTAACGGTCGCCCCCTTACAATATTATCAAGTATTCGTTGCATTTTATCAACACTTTATTACATTTTATCAAGACTTTGTTACACAGATCATCAAGTAGTCTCGCTGTTACAGACCATACAGGGAGGGCTACATCTATTAGTACATCAATTAGAATAGTAGCAAATAAGACACTCTCAAAAGCGATATTTTTAGAAAGGTATAAAATATATACAAGTATACTTTTAAATAATCTATTATATGTACGGAACATGCAACATTTGCATATTTTGATTATAAAAATATTCTACTTGTATTTATTTTATAGGTTTCTACGCTTTCCATAGTGTGTGTTTTGCTACTATTTATAATAATATGTAGTTATTTTATCTCTGGTTTTGGCGCGGGAAACTCATATTAATATGTATATTATTTTTTTATACTTTTATGCTTATACGTTTTGTACGTAGATGAATATAAATATAGTTGCTGCCTAGCTTGCAGAGGCTTCTATAAGCCTGTTCTAGCGCAGCATGACCAATGGTGTATATAATATTTTAATGATATAATGTGTATATTTTGTTTGTATCTGTTTTTAAATATATATATGTATTGGTCAAAAGCTAAATAAAATAAAATAAATAAATTATAAAATAAAGCCTATAGCCTTCTAGACCCAGATGCACACTTTTGTTCAATTTGTGTGGCGGTCATTTTCAATATTTAATAGGTTATGTCATTGGTTGGCATTAAGCCCAACAGCTGGTCAGAACGTATCCATATTATCATAGTTGTCAAATAATGTGGGTTAAGTCCCCGCCATAGGGCTTATAAGGTCTGCCACTCGAAACAATAAACCAAATGGTTCCAAGACATTAAAGGTGGAGAGAGTTAATCCTTTCGGTGAGGGCAGATGCGTTCAGATCTCAGATAAAGCACCGATTGTAAATGATGAGTTAACCCTTTCGAGCCTGAATTTACCATTGTCATCTCATCCACTACAAGCCGCGAATTGCTGCCGCAATTCTCGACTTGTAGTGAATGAAGATGACTTGAAGTGGGTGACAAATTAAAGAAAATTGCCATGTATTGGTGAAACAGTTTCAAGGAAATTTTCATCATAAAACCCCTAGTTGTAGGAAAATTAAGTTTGTGTACAGTGATGTGAAATGATGCTTTAATGCATCGTGAGGGCTTAAAGGGTTAAAACACCATTATTTAGATAGATAGCCCTGTATATCAGGAGCCCTCTCGTCTTCATCGTTATTCATCACGACAGTAATAGTCCAGGAGAAATAAAGATGCAACCAAAACGAATTGCAAAAGTAATAAAATATATACCAAATGAAAAGTCATGGGCAGCTTAATGACATTTAAAAAATTAAGAAAATATAATTAGTATAACTGTTAATCCTCTAGTTCGCTATTAATGCTATGTCGGAATAACGACCTGTCTGAATAACGACCTGTCGGACTAACGACCTGTAGGAATAGCGACCTGTCAGAATATCGACCTGTTTGTCGGAATATCGACCTGTCGGACAAACGACCTGTCGGAATATCGACCTCTCGGAATAACGACCTGTCGGACTAACGACCTGTCGGAATAGCGATCTGGACCCGATGGCGTTATGTCGCGAAGTGGGAGGGAGCCTTCCCTATGCAGTGCCTATATCATAATATATCTTGAACTAATGACCTTTAGATTAAATTTTGGAGATGATCCGGATAACGATGCGGATGCAGGACCCGGATTAGGATGATTAATTTCGACGGAGGTTTGCATTTTCTGACTGACTGACTGTCTATATATGCAATCGGTGTTGATTTGAGTGCGATATGGAGAAATACAGCACTTACCCATTGAATATGGTGTGAGCAGCCCCCTCTCCTGGCAGAGGCATTGCATGGTAAGCCCACTTTGCGAAAATAATCAGAACTGCATCAACGGAATGCAGTGATAAAGACGAACGGCAAAAGTATGACTCTTTCAAACAAAGGATTCGAACCGATGCCAGCCTGAGGTAAAGAATGATACCTGGGAGACTCTTTAGTGTTTTTGTTAATTTGACATACGGTTTTCATTGGGAATCCAAGCATAGCTGATTAAATCCGAGATTGAAATGATATGTTAAATTAACAAAAACAAAAATCTCAATTATATAACGCTACACTATATAACTGGGCTGTTATTATATTTGCCGAAGCACTAAAATAATAAGTGGTAAATGTTGACAATATAGCAGGCTATTTTTAATTCGTGTGATGTGCGTCTAATAATAATAATAATAATAATAATAAAATATATTTATTCAGGGTAAAACTGATTAGCAGAAGGTGCTATTTTACATAGTTGCCCTGATGTACCTCAAAGACAAGGTAATATTGACGTTACTATAAAATACAAATATAACATATACATATAGACATCATGCATTTAACAATAATAATCAAAACAAAGTATTTTAACTCTGCTGCAGTAAAAATGTTTTTAAAAGCCTCTTGAATGAGTCTATGAAGTTACAATTTCGTATATGAATAGGAAGATTATTCCATATCATAGGCCCATTAACTTGTAATGCACTCTTAAATGAAGATCTGTTGATTTTAGGCACATATAAAACATTAGTATCGCACGATCTAGTTTGCCTGATGGCAATATCACGTTTAAATGTAAAATTATCTAGAATATGATCAGGTAAATTCCCACTTAAAGATTTAAAAACTAAGAGCGCAGTGAAATAATCCCTACGCTGGGTAATATTGAGCCACCCCAGATCCCTTACAATGTCAATCCCCCTAGTGTTAAAATCAAAATTGTTGGTAATAAGCCTGGCGGCACGATTTTGCATTTTCTGTATAGATGTAAATTGTGAGAAGATGTGAAGCCCCAGACTGTCAAGCAATAATCTATGT
>OZ024911.1:3873880-4056380 GCA_964017125.1 Flabesymbios commensalis
CTGACTGACTGACTGACTGACTAGCTAGCTAGCTGGCTGGCTAGTTGGCTGAGACTGACTGACTGACTGACTGATTGTTGTAGAGAGATGGCGAGTGAAGATTACATTTGAATATTTCAGACCTCTGAATGTTGAGGGTTAAGAAATCAGTGTGAGGTGAGCATGGAGATAGGAAAGATACTAAAATGACGTGCTGTGTGATTACAATCAGTGAGTACATGTGTACTTGGTCATCAGGCGATGGCAGCGGGAGCAAAGCATGTACAGTCTATATGATGTACGCGGAGCAAGCAAGCAAACATATTAGCCCTCTGCGAACTATGCACTGTTAAAATCGTCAAGTTTCAATGAAGCAAAAGAACTAACTAAGACGTCTATGATGATTTCAAATTGACGTTTGGTCCCCAGGGTTGAAGATTAGTAGGGAGTTGTCGTGAAATTTACTGCTCAACACGTAATGCCATGTGTTTCACCTGTAAATTATATCATGTTACTGGCCATGGTGATGAATTTGTGTTGAGCATGGTCTGGTCAGCTTTAAATATAAAACTTACCAATTATTGTGGTTTTAGCTTTCAAAGTGAATCAGACATATGACTGCAGTAAACATTGTTGTTTGTGTGTCTTCTCAGTTGTTTATTCAATCAGTCAGCTAGACATACAGCCTAGTAAAACAAAACATTTCTATAACATTCATACAACGTCGGACCATCGTCTTCGACGCTGGCCCAACATTGTATAAATGTTATAGAAATGTGTTGTGTTTACTGGGAAGCAGTGGGCGCCATACGGCCTGTACCACTATTGGGAGTGAATGCTCAGACCAATCACAACCATCGGGATCCAATTGACTTCCAGCTGTGGAGGCATGATGCAACATAATATGATGGTGATGCACGCCTATTCCATAGTTCATAGGCCTGCATCAATTTTTTTCAAACATGTTATTAACTTTGGTTGACGAGAACAGGTCGAGACGACCTCTGCAATGCCTGTCAACAATATTAGTGTATTAAAACTATATAATAAAATAATATGACAGTATAATATAAAACCAACTGTTCACTGGCTATAGGTGCTGACATACTTATCATGTAAGCCAACGTCATATCCAGTGTTTAAAAAAGCAATGTTTTTGGGTACATGTACAATGTACAGAGTATAGATTATAATTTTTTGCGATATGTACACATAAAATAAAATAACCCTATGTTCAGAAGGTTCTATGTTCAGAAGGTTCTATGTTCAGAAAATATTTGTTTAAAAGGTTCTATGTTCAGAAGGTTCTATATTCAGAAGGTCCTATGTTCAGAAGGTTTTATGTTCAGAAGGTCCTATATTCAGATATATTCAGAAGGTCCTATATTCAGAAAATTCTTTGTTTGATGTAGGAAAAAACTTACATCTTTCAGTTTCAGGTAAACTACAATGCAAGATAACAAATCACAGCCTCTCATTTTAGCTCATTCGGTCAAAGGTCAGATGAGCTTTTGTCATGGCGCGTTGTCCGTCGTCTATCCATCCACAATAGCCAAAATTGCTATTGGGACTTTAATCAACACAAAACCAGGAGTGATCACAGAAGGATAGCCCTCGCAATTCAGGAATATGACACTATAGGCCCATATCTGAATTCAAATCCGCCTAAACCCGGTACTAGTGTGAACTTGTCCTATAGTCTTTTTCTGTTTTTTTCATTTAATCTATTCCATGTTTTTTTGGGTGTCTGCATAGGGCCTATCCCCAAAATGCGTTGTATAGCTGGGTTTACCAAAACATGAGTGGAAATCGCCATTGAAATAAAGTCAATAATGAATAGATTGCACAAGAAAGCACACCATTCAGAGCCTTGTTTTAACTATAGGCCTACCATTGGGCAGAATTATTTTGGTAAATCTGTAGCGCATGTTTTACCTTGATTTCTCAACGATTCTGACCCGATTTTTTTGCACAGGCCATTTTCAAGTCAAACCCTAACACCGGAAAAAGTTTAGTTAGATCATTCGACATGTAATAATATTCCTGAATTAGCGTAATGGGTTGATAGAGGGACGTCATAATTTCAATTTACAACAATAATTCAAATCGTCTAACTTTTGAAATAATACAAATAATTTTACGTTCATAAAATTTCATGAAAATCGGTTGATAATTGACGGAGTAGTTAACGAAAAACATGCGCTACTGGTTAGTTCTGTCCTAATGTGTAGCGTGGGATGGATGGAATTAGCCTTAGATTGATTCGTTTTACCCGAAAAAATCAACTTTTTTCAACATGGCGGTGACAGAGAGCAATCTCGACCCCAATATCTGAAATATGTTCATAACTTTTTATTGACTGTGCTGAAAAAAATGAGGTGAGCATGCAACCTTGTAGCTAAAATGTTACTGATTCTATAAAAAAGTATTTTCTTAGATATGACTCTCCCATGATTTTGTATGGGGTCAAGCTTTAGCCACTGCGGATAGAATGGAGTTACCCTCAGTTATTGTTACTCTGGGGAATATCCGACCCGAGGATATCGGAGCTGTGTGAAAGGCCATTGTGTTTCGACCGTCTGGGCATGTCTGGGGGTAGTTCATCTATAGTCAGATTCACATGAAATTATTCAACCAGGGTGAATGAACTTCGCGGATTCCTCAGTCAATTCTGAACCAATTTTCCCGACATTTTGCCATACATTTACCTAGCCACGGGGCGACTACTCTGAAAATTTCGAGAAGTTTTACAAGGTATTTAGAAGAAGGTAGACCATTTGACATGTAATGAACTTATGAGACAAAGCTATAATCATGATAATGGGTTTATAGAAGGCGACAATTTTTATTTGCTACATGTTAAATTGACTAACGTTTAATGTAGGCCCTATAGAATATTTTTCAATGAAATTTTCAGGGTAGTCGCCTCATGACCAGAAAATAATGCTTAGAATATTGCATGCGAATTGGTTGAGAATTGGTGGAGTAATCATCGAAATCATTCGCCATGGTTATTGTGAATCCGACTATAGGCATGCCCAGAACCCCTTATCGGGCGAGTGAAGGAAAATACTCTCAATAACCCACCATGCCCTATCACCTCATGCTCACATCATCATACATCATTCATCTCATCAATTAACTGCACTGTTTTTATCGTCTTGCAATGTCACTTAAAGGACTGCTAGTCTGCTGTCGAAAAGGGACGTAAAGCAACAATTTACAATTACATGACATCTATATGACCTTCATTTTTAACTACAATTATTTTTCTCCTTTGCACAATACACTCAACATGTTTATTGCTCTGAAATGTAGGCCTACACCACATGTGTATTTTACGGTCACGGTGACCATTTCTTCTACTTAAAATACGTATTTCTTATTGTAGATATAGACGGATTCCGAGAAATTGATTAAATAATATTGTTTAATTGCCAGCGTGCATCATTACCACACGGTATATTTACTTGTGAAGGTTGTGACATATGCATATTTTCATTCAACAGAGAATAGGCCTACTCCCATAGACCACATAAAACATGTAAGATAAGAGAATTGATATTTATACATCTACATCACTCGTTTTTATATGATATTTTGAACAACATACCTTCTATAAAATATAATTATAACTTTCATATCAACAATTTAATGAGTCCATCAAATGTTATTAAACCTCATTTAAGCTCGGAAACCCTAGGCATACAACGTTTTAGCGACATTGAATCAACGTCATTGACGTTGATTCAACGTCGCAAAAACGTTGTGTGCCCAATTGGAACTGACAATGTCACCCGTACTTTCTAAACATAGGACCTTCTGAACAAATATTTCTGAACATAGGACCTTCTGAACATAGAACCTTCTGAATATAGAACCTTCTGAACATAGAAACTTCTGAACATAGAACCTTCTGAACAAAGGACCTTCTGAACATAGAACCTTCTGAACATAGGACCTTCTGAACATAGGACCTTCTGAACATAGAGCTGTAACCAACTAGGGTATGTGTAAAGGAAAAGCTTAGCCCACACGTACATGAAGGCGGCCTCAAACCACATTCATTCATTCATTTAATTTTTCATTCATTCATTCATTCATTCATTCATTCATTCATTCATTCATTCATTCATTCATTCATTCATTCATTCTATTCCAATAGGCAGTGGGCTTAACCCATATTTAACCCTGAATGGTTCAAATTGTTCCACAAGCACCAAATTTGAACCACTTATAGGCAAAGCTATATCCTTTTGATTTTTCACAGGAGCTTAGCTGGGATTTGGCTATGGCCGCCATATTGGACAAATTCAAGATGGCCGCCATTCTTAACAGGTCCATGTCATAACTTGTGAACTAATAGTCGTGGGGACACATTTAATACTACTTTTCCATGGTTTTCGACCATGTAGAATCTATTAGTAGTATTCTAAAGTTGATTTGGGAACTATTTAACGTATATATATATATACATATAAACATGGTATTTCAGCCAAACTTATACGAACTTTAACATTCGTTACTGCTTATAATGTCGATTTGAGAAGCCCCCAACAACCCAGTCGGTGTAATAATATATTATAACGTGACATTTGCTGTGCCCTCTGGACCGTTAACTTAACCATTTATCGCCCAAACTCTGCGGTTTGTCACCCTGCCAGTGAGTGTCCAACCCCCTCTTCCCCCCCCCCCCACCCCCTTCAGCATGTTCAGTATTACAATGAGTATCACAGATGACACGAGACGTTCATCCAATGTTGGTTTAATGCTGGTACAGCATTAAACCAACATTGGATGAACATCTGTGCTTACTGAGTATATGAGTAGTCTACTTCAGTATTACAATCACTCTGTACTGTTGTACTTTAGCTCTACGCTGTCTAACCCTTTAACCATAAGGGCGCCGAAATATTTTTATATTATTATTATTATTTCATAGAACAAAGTTTTTTTTAATTTGAACTCATCATAAATATCTTAGTTAGCTCTTTTCGCTGTATTTGAATACCTATGTTATGGGTCTACTGCCATTAGAAATAGTTTACCCTTACAGTGCGGGGGTGGACATTAGACGTCAGATTCTGACGTCTAACTGTAAGAGTTAAATACTCATGATGCTGTATGCTCCTCGGGGAGTTGAAATGACACGTGGATTATTATTATCCCGTAAAATCGGCTGAATGGTCTTTGGACGCCTTATCAGACTATAAGCTGTTTACCATATCTTACCTATAGCTGCATACCCCCTGTATGCTTCCCGGGGAGTTAAAATGACACTTGAGTGATCAGGTCCTGTGAAAAAATACACAATAAACTTGGGCACACTGGCGTACGAATTTATTCACCCTCCCTGAATATTTTGTGATTATTTTACGCCCTTGAAAATCGCCTTAATTTTCTATATTTAAGTGTTTTAAACCGTAAATTTCCATGACACTACTGTAGATCAGGTAATATTTGCGAGGTTTTAATTTCCGCGAGGAGGACGAATTCGCGAATTAAAAAATCTCGCGAAAGTTATTATTATAATAGCGCTACTGAATAAAAAATGAAAATTCGCGAATTCTAAACTTCCGGAAAAGTTTTAAAATCTGAAATTTGCGAAAATTTAAACACGCGAAAATTACCAGATCTACAGTATATTAATAAAAAATGGCCAAGTTTTTTAAATCATCACCCACTGCACGGTTTTTTCAATTTGAAATCATCATAAATGTCTTATTTAGCTCTTTCCTTTTCATTTGATTACCTATGTTATGGGTCTACGGCCATTATAAATATTTTACACTTGCAGTGCGGGGATCGACTTTGGACGTCAAAATCTGACGTCTACAGACGTCAGATTTTGACGTATGAAGTCGGTTCCGACACTGCAAGGGCTAGAACATGACGTGGGTTTTATTTTTGCTAAGAAGTAAAAAAAATATTTATCGATTGATCGGGTTAAGGTTTGGAAAGGTGGAATGTATGATGTGTATCATATACATAGAAGGATTTGGCTGAATGCGGTACCAATATCTCTGACATTGGCACGCTATTCAGCCAATGTTCAGCCAACGTTTCAACTTGTGAGCAGAGGATACTAGCAATGCTTGGTCAATTAATGGTTGAACGTTGGCCCACAACTACAAACGTTGATTTTGTATTTAGCCAATGTAGGCTAATCTGGTCATTATGATCTGCGTGTTCATTCATCACGTTCACCAGTTCACAGTCCAAATATACATATTACACCCTTTAACCGCCAAATTATTTAATTTGAATTTTCTCCCAATTTTAGTTGTGTCTCGCTGACGCGATCCACAACTTCAAGCAAACGAAAATTATTCAGATTTGACAAAATGGAGGTCAATGATTTTGAAATCTGACTGAATTTGTAATTTTGCTGCTTGATGTCACGTTTTATCTTTACCATGTTCAAAAGCTGGTATTTAATGTCCTAATAAAAATAAAAAAAACAATATAATCCAGACCGGTGGTCGAAGAGTTAACCTCTTAAGGCCCATAGTTCTCCAACACCTTTCACGATCCAAGGTATCTTATTGTTATATTAAATTAGTGTCTACAATAATTTATTGTGCCCATTGTGTTAGGTTCACATTATCAACGAAAAATGGAAACGTATCAATATGAATAAATAATGAATACAAAACTATTTATTTTCCTGATCAATTTATTCCATCTCACTCACTCACTCACTCACTCACTCACTCACTCACTCACTCACTCACTCACTCACTCACTCACTCACTCACTCACTCACTCACTCACTCACTCACTCACTCACTCACTCACTCACTCACTCACTCACTCACTCACTCACTCACTCATTCGCTCACTCACTCACTCGCTCACTCACTCACTCGCTCACTCGCTCGCTCGCTCGCTCGCTCGCTCGTTCGCTCGTTCGTTCGTTCGTTCGTTCGTTCGTTCGTTCGTTCGTTCGTTCGTTCGCTCGTTCTTTCGTTCGTTTTAAAATACTATAATATTTATTAATATTCATTCGTGCATCCAGTCCACAGAACGTTTACATAGTTTAGCGGTTACAGAATTTTTATAAAATGTCTACATTTTTTACTTGATAAAGGTCTGCGTTTTAGGTTATTATTTTTTATACATTATTTCATAAAAAGCTTTCGTGTCGCTGATCTTGTCAGGAGATCTTTAGTGAGTCTAATAATGATCTCACCGCTATATATCTATAAATCATCACTCATACAATACATGGCTAGCGTGACTAAAATGGCTACTTGTATAAGTACAAAAGGAACAAAGTCTGGTAGGTGTGTAACACATATCTCACCTTGATGTCAAAGGGTCGTAACTGCCACTTTTTGTGAAGTGGCAGTTACCACCATTTGACACCAAGGTGACGAGATATTGATCTACATAGAGAGAGGTACAGTCAGGACGAGCTGTCAAACATCAGACGTTCACACAATGCTGTTTCAACAATGGGCCACCGTCTACGACACTGACCCATCGTTAAGACAACATTGGGTCAAGGTCTCAGGAGAATCTGTCCACTTCCTGGGTGCGTGCCATCACCGGAAGTGACGTGGCGACATTCAAACTTTGACCGTTATGGACAAGTACATCAGCAAACACGGCGCAGTGAATAGTAATAATGTTTATTAACCAAAGGCAAATACATCGCCTGTCAGGCACATTTCAAAATATAAGGATACAGTAAAACAATGGTTTGGAATTTCATTAATATAAAAAATATCGTTTCTTTTTTTGAAAACATAGTATACACAAGCTGCCAGTTTTCTTAATGCAATTTTATTTTCTAATGTTAATAATTTGTCAATATACATACTGGGATATTGATAATAATACTTTTTTATATATTTTAATCTACTGTATATACAGGACAACATAATACAAAATGATATTCATCTTCCAATTCATCGCGGTCGCATAGAAAACACAGACGCTCCTCAAATGGTGTTGGTGAATCAATGCTGCTAGATGTTGGTCAAATGTTGGGCCAGCATCGGAGACATCGGCCAAACATTGAACAAACTATAGCTGTTACAGATATGAGATTTCCCAGCAAACACAAAATATTTGTATGAAATTTGTGCAATGTTGGGCCAACGTCGTACAAATGTTGTACAAATGTTTTGTGTTTGCGGGGTTGGCCAGCACCATACCAATAACTAGAGAATGTTTCAATGCTGGGCCAATATCAGAGACGGCGAGCCAATATTGAGTAAACTCTGGCTGTTATAGATATTTAGCAAATATAATCCATTGATTTGAGGTTGAACAAATGTTGTGTCGATGTCCAGACGGCGAGCCAACATTGAGAAAACGTTTAGCAAACAACTAGGTCTACAAATGTATGACTGTTATCTTCAGCAACACGATGCATTGAGTTTATGTTGAATTAATATTGGGCTAACATCGCAGATTGTTGCCCAACATTGAGCCAGCATTAGGTCAGCTCCTCGTGTTTTTCTGGGGGGGGGGGGGGTAGGGTACTCAGGAGGGGGGGTCTGCTGTTCACTCAACCTAGAACAGCATTTAGCGTTCAGATACTTGATCCAGAAACCGCCCTCAGACAAAACAAACATTTAAACCGGTGAATTGCAAAAAAAATTACCCATTTGAAGTTGTGATTCGATACCGCGACCAAAAAATCATGCCTATATGACCGTTTTCACTCATTTTGTTTGTTATTAAAACTTGAAAATTTGAAGGGGGAAGGAACATTAAATTCGGAAAATTTGTAAATGTTTTGATTCAGTTTTTAACCGACGGGGGTCAAGTGAATAAAAGACAAATTCTATGACACTGTGCTTCGAGGGTTAACCCTTTGCCTACGAGGGACGCATACATGCTCATATTGTCACAGAAATAAGTGCATTTACAAATAACTATATGTCTATACTTTATTTCTCCTGAAAACAAAATCGAATGCGATAAATAAAAACTTCCTCCTTGACAAAAATTACATCAATAATATGTACTCTTTCTTCATATCAGGTTTGTTGGATATGCGGTTCGTTTCTGGGCCGAGTTTCCGAGCGATGAGTGATCCCTTCATAAATGTTACGTTTCAATATCGTCTTTGTTCTTCGTTCAAGTTAATAAAAATGTGCGCATTTTCAGCAGTGTGCGTGGGTCGAGGTCACACTCGAAAAATGGAAAAGTGACAAGCGAAGAAAACGAAACACAGCACCACCCCCCCCCGCCCGTGCGTTCACATGTTGTTTAGGTGCCGCCACCAACCAAACAACATGGAACCTTACAGTCATGACAGTTGAGCCACGTCATATTTCATGGACATATCCATTTTAGGAGGAGGTACTGTTTTGATCGTGCTGGTTTGTTGGTTTGTCTGTCTGTCTGTCTGTCCGTCGGATTGCTCAAAATGAACGGATTTGCATATTTTTTTACCAAGGAACACCCATCAAACACGAAAATTAAACCAATGTTGGGTCAACGTTGGCCCGCCGTCTACGACGTCGGCCCAACATTGACCCTACATTGTTTTAATGTATCGGTTTGCTAGGCAATCGACTAAATTTTGCGGATTACGATCCGTATCCGATCTGGATGAACGGAGTTGCATGACGCTTTTACAAGAGGTGTGTCTCGTGCCAAGGATCAATCCATTACATTACGGGGATGATTCAGATCCGGATTCAGAATCCGGATGACGATCAATAATTTCGGCGGAATTTTGTAGTGTTTGACTGACTGTCTAGTTTTTATTTTGCGAGATTGCCACCCTTTGTCTGCTAGGACGCATAAATACTTAATCTGACATTTTTAAATTCAAACGATTGAATCGAAAAAGCCCCTGTCCATTCATATCCGACCTTTTGAAGATTTCGTTTTGTGATTTTTATCAAATTGGCCAATGGTTTGTTCACCAAATGAATGCTGCTACAGCAACACACACCTTTATGTAAAAATAGGACAAAATGAGCATGGTAGGTAAACATAAAGTGTTATTGTCTAAATTGACATACGTTCACACAACCCTGCTCTGAACACTTGGGTACTAATTAGAAAAAATAGGATCAATCCTTACTTTTCTGATGAAAACGAGAGACAATCAGGATAAGAGCAAAGTCAGGATGTTTAGTAAAGTTCAGTCCTGGTTCGAAGCCAGAAATGACCAACCCACACATCTACATAAAACCAAACATAATAGTAATGTTTTTGGCATAGTCAGTCATCGCAAGCTTTGTAAATGCATGTAATACGATCCTGACATCTCTGCAATGTTTGTATTTTATGCAAGCATACCACAAACGATCAACATCATTTAATTAATTACACCTTAATCTTGGCTTTTATCGAAGACAGAACACAAAGGTGTCAAGAAGCGCACAGCGTGTGGCCTGCGCTAAATTAAAGTTTGATAGATTGATTTAAAAAATAAATGGAAATATTTCTCTGAAACACCCACGCAGGATCAACGGGGTTCGAACCCGGGTTCGAAGCCCGCTTGGTGCTGGATTTTCATGTTTCTCCCCTCTCAATCTTGGGACATCATTTTGATGTTGTGTCCTTGGGCAAATCACTTCACTCTCAAATACTTGACTTGACTCAGGTGAATATGACTACCTGGTAGGATAGAGATGGCAATGTGTACGACAAGTATGCTCGCCGTGGAGTAGAAATCGCACATGAATGAACAGGTCCAGTGACCAGGGGGTAAAATGTAAAGGCGGATGCTAGGTCTTCAGACTTGATATTGGACTATAAACCTGTACCTTTATTTTATATTTACCAATACACCACGCCCCCTTTCTGGACATAGACTGGTAGATGGTATTTAAAAAGTAAATATGTTACATTCAATCATTGTACCCACTGCCGAACATTATTTTATCTGTATTATATTTCCCTATATATATATATATATATATAAATACTTACTTTATTACCTTTATTATTAACTTGTATTATAATATATATGCTATTGTTATGTACTTTTGCATACTCATAGCCAAGTATGGCCCGAGTTTTATAAGCTAGGCCTATTGTCTATTGTCTATTGTCTATTGGTACATATATCAATACATGACCTTCACGCTCCATTTGACCTGATCGGTCAGTACGATGACCTGGTGATGAATAATGTATGCTCCCTGTCAATGAGGCTGTCTGAATGATCAGCAAACACGAAAAATTGACAAAATGCTATATTATTGTTGGGCCAGCGTCGTAGACGGTGACCCAACATTATACCAACATTGGTTGAATGTCACGTGTTTTCTGTATGGCGTGTCATTGACCCCAATTCATAATGTAAATGTCACTCAACCTGAACGCATGCGACCATTTAAACATTTCAGCGGGGGGCGACTTTATATGTCAGATTTTGACGTCTCTGGACGTCAGATTCTGACGCCTATAGTCGACGCCCGCACTGAAAGAATGAAACATCTATAATAACCGTAGACCAATAACATATCCCAGAAAATACGACAAATCTACCCAATGTTTAACCAATTTTCGGCCAACGTCGTAGACGGTGGGCCAGCATTGGTTAAGCATTGGGTAGATTTGTCGTATTTGCTGGGATGGGTATTCAAATGAAGCAGAAAGAGCTAACTAAGACATTTATGATGATTTCAAATTGAAAAAACAAACTTCCGTTCGAGTTTTATAAAAATATTTTAGCACTTTACGTGATAACTATCAGTGACTGGTTCAACACGCACATTCACCGTCTGAGTGTTGAGTTGTGCTGTAATATGGGCGGGGGCCCTAGGGTAGTGGTTAGCACCGCTGCCTTTCACGCCAGAGTTCGGGGCTCGGTTCCCGGGCCCGGCGGTTTGAAAGAAACAAAAATGTTTCTTCCCCATCCACGTGTGAAAGTTAGTATTGTGGGGAGCCTCCGTGACCGAGAGGTAGCGTACTCGGCCTCAGACCACCAGGGCTCCAATTTCAAATCCTGTGTCTGGAGGACAGTGTCATCTCAATCATCTCACCGTCCTCAGGAGGTTCTCCTGGCCCAGTTTAGCCTATTTGTGCACAAAGGTGGCCTAAAGCCCGATTCATTTCATTTTTGTGCTGTAATAATGGGGACTATTAATATATTTAGCAGATTTACCGCATCGTTTACTTCACCAGAACAACTGCATCAAGAAGGGCACACCCGAGAGTGAGTTCCGAACTTCAAGTTCCGAAGTTCCGAAGTTCCCAAGTTCCCGGAACTTCAAGTTCCCAAGTTTCCGGAACTTCAAGTTCCCAAGTTCCCGGAACTTAATTTAAAATAACGTAACTCTAAATAAAATTACTCATTTTTATCGACTGGGGCTTGTAGCCTGGAGGTACCAGGTTCGAATCCCGGTCGGACTGGATATGTGTCATCGTGGTTGTGCATATACAATGCTTCAAATTGTTCAAAGGCGTGGAGTGTAGGCCCTACAGTGCTATCCATGGTACTGTGCACTATGAAGAACCATCGAAGTCATTCGAAATAAGGGTAGGGCATAGTCCCGGCTTCGGGCTTCCTTCTGTCGCGATATAGGCCTACATACATACATAGGGCCTACATACATACCCCCCCCCCCCCCCACAAACTCTGTTATAGACGAAGTTATAGTAAGTGAACGAACACGGGATGTTTAATATAGGCCTACATTGTACCTGCAACTGTAGGGCAAGTTTTCCCTCGATTTCTTAGTCAATTCTCAGTCGATTGTCATGCAATTTTGCAAGGACTTCACCATTTTCGCGTCCCCCGCCAGATACCGTAAAATTTTCATTAGAAAATGTTGTATAGGCCTAGTTCAAAAGTTAGACCATCTGGCATGTAGGCCTAGTGCAATTCAGGGCTTTTGTTTACAGAGACGCCAACGGTCGTAATTTGAAAATTACCAGGGTCTACATGTCAAATGGTCTAAGTTTTGAACTATTGAATATTTATAGTAGGCCTATACTATTATCTTACGCAAACGGAGGTCATTTTAGTGATTGTTTATGATGAAGTTGACATTACATCTACTTGTATGGTAGGAAAGTTGCAGGTACCATCTACAACGCTCATGTCACAACGGATAAACGTCTCGTGGTTGTTGACTTACTATAACTTAGTCTATAACCCAGTTTGTTATGCTATAGGCCTATGTGTGTGTGTGCTGGGGGGGGGGGGGGAGATCTTTAAAATAATTTTGTGTCGCCAGGAAACGAATCAATTACTCAATTGTTCATTTCTGTTTAATTATGTAATTTTAACAAATTATGTTATTTGAAATTCCGGGAAATTGAAGTTCCGGGAACTTGTAAACTTGAAGTCCCAGAAACTTGGGAATTTCGGAACTTGGGAACATCGGAACTTGGGAACTTGAAGTTCCGGGAACTTGGGAACTTCGGAAATCACTCTCGGGTGTCCCATCAAGACGATCCCTTCACATGAGAAAGGGGGCGTTTGATTTTTATAAAAACATATTTTAGCGCTTTGACAGTTTAAGGTATAAGTATCAATGGACTGCTATTAATATACTTAGCTGATTTGCCGCCTCATTTACTTCCCCCGTACACTGCATCAAGAAGATTCCTTCACATGAGAGAGGGGGCGTGGCGATTTGGTAGAGCGCCTGACTGCCATCAGTCATACATGCGTGCCGGGCTCGAACCCAGCTGATCCTGTTTGGATCTTTCAGAAAAATATCCTTGTTTCTCCCTTTTATAGTGACTAGGCGATCATGTCGTCGGATTAAGGTTGTAACCAGTGTATCGACGTTAATTTCGCGCAGGGCCACGCGCTGCGCGCTCTTTCATCCTTCACGTGTCACTGACATATCAGGAAGGTTACATGCCGATTGACGCCCTATCATACTGACAGACACTCTGGTTTACATTGGCGTACATGGCCGGGCCAGCGAGGGTGACACCATATCTGCTTAATTATCATCATTATTCAAACCAGCATCATCAAATTGAAGAGGATAAACTAGATAATCTGTCTCTCACAATATGTTCGTGTGGTCTACGTGACCATCATCACTTTCCCCGTACTCCATCGTATCGCTTTTGCTGGTTACAACGCTGGGAAAGCATCAAACCAGCATTGGTTCAACGTCTTGAGTTTACCGGAAGCTCTTCCAGTTGGTTAATTAAAATAATTGTATCAATTGGCCTCCATCTGGATCAATGCTTATGATTGTGTAAACTAGATGTGAAGGTTTTCGGCACGAAAACATTAAAAGCATTCCCATTTGATAGGCCTATTTCCTAGACTCGAAACCAGCCCTCTCACTCAGCTCTACACATGGACAAGTGACACTGCTAAAGGCGTGTAGATAATTCCAGGGCAGTCCATGACCACTTTTAAGGATCCATACTAATAGTTAATCAGATCATCAGAAATACCTAGAGAACCTGGAAAAATAGCCCAGTCACATAGGTCATATGTAGAAAATAATTGTTTAAAAAAATTCACTAGTTAAAAAAAATGATCCCCCCCCCCCAAAAAAAAAAGTGCCCTCTAAATTTTAGAATAAATACAATTTTTAAAACTGAGAAAAAATGAACCCCACCATGTCATATTTTTAATGGCTGCGGTAGCCATTTTGATTTTAGGGCTCATCCCAAAAGGTAATCAGCTCATCAGAAATACCTACAGAAAAACCAGCGGCGGAGACTGAAAAATGCTAAACACCATAAGCATCACGATATTCATCGGGGATGCTTGAATATGAAGTTGATCCACACATCTGTTCTTGTAATAATATATATTACATATATACCGGTAAGTGGCAGTCGCATATCTCATAACTGATCTGAGTATTCAGATTTTCCCAGCGTCCCAGGTGATAGTTAACAATATAACCACCATAATTATATGAATATAACTCTTGTTTCGTGTGATATAATCACCATGTGTTCAATGAGTACGAGATATTTACCCAGTGATGGTTCAATTCTGGGCAAATGTCTGTAACACTGGCCCAGCATTATGCAAGCACTGGGCCATTATTTCAAGTTATCTATGACTTCAACTTTTCATGTATCTGTATATAATAATCAACCTTTATAATTCTAAAGCACTCGATGCTGACAAACGTCTGTATTATTTTTTCAAATGGAAGCTCCATTATCTTGATTTGAATGGGTTTTTATTGCCTTCTAATTTGTTTAAGTAGTAATCAACTTCCTGTTATTTATCGCAATATCCGGTGTTTTATTATGGCAATGCCAATTAACATGATTTTAATTATGTATGTGATACCATGTAAATTGTCGTATGATTTTAGCAAATTTACCATTCTGTATATACATGTACATATATTCTTTATGACAAATAAGTCTCTAATGGCTTTTAATTAAGTCTGTCTGTCAGTGTGGTAGACAGACCTTGACCAGTTGACCTTACGGTTCAGATATGTGATGCATGCAAATCCGTAACAGGTTGTGGTGGGTAGCTTTTACAGACTACCAATCCGGTTGTGGTTTCTTGGCCAACCTGTAGCAGGCATAACTCTTGTTGCATGTGCTATAATCACCATATGTCCAGTCAGTACGAGGTATTCACCCAGTGATGGTTTAATGCTGGGCCAATGTCTGTAACGCTGGTCCAGCATTATGCCAGCCCAGCACTGGGTCAGTATTTCGTGTTATCTATGACTTCAACAATTCATGTATCTGTATATAATAATCCACTCTTATAATTCTAAAGCACTCGATGTTGACAAACATCCGTATTATTTTTTTAAAATGAAAGCTCCATCATCTTCATTTGAATGGGTTTTTATTGGCATCGCCTTCTAATTTTTTCAAGTAGTAATCAACTATCTGTTATTTTTCGCAATACCCAGTGTTTTATTACGGCAATGCCATTTAACATGGTAACTTGGCGAATTTGTTTGGAATGAAAAAATGCTTGATGCGCCTCAAAAATGGCAGCTCAGCTGTATATCGCCCATGAGACTGAGTTGGAATTTGAATGATAACAGCCCTTGCTTACTCTCGATGTTCAACGCTCTGAACAGCTTCCAGCTGGATACATGCGCTATATAAGATTTCATTCATTCTTCATGTAATTTCAATTTCACTTCTGTCACATCTAGGATGTTGAATTCTAGAGTCGACATGTTATAATATTGTGATATGTTCAACCTCAATGATCTTGTACAATATGAGAGTCACGTCATCGTATTGTGACCTGTTTGTCCTGAGTGACCTTGTATCATTGTGAGAGCGCCTCTTGTTTCCTGTGAATCCTGGTACAATCTATCCGTGATGCCACAATCCTAGTACCAATCTATCAGTCCTGCCACCATCCTAGTACCGATCTATCCGCGATGCCACCATCCTAGTACCAATCTATCTGTACCAGAACCCACGTCGCACTGGATCACATCCGGGTGACTCACAGGGTGTAGGCGTATCAGGAAGCAGCCCATATACCGTTGTCCTGGTAACTACACAGAGAGTAGCATGGTACACATGTTTTTGCGCATCTGGATTTGTTTTGAAAACATCAGCGAACTGACGTAGCGTTCATGTTCAGTTCTTGTTCAGTTTGATCTAATTATATTTTGTAGCATCATACATACACATACTTGTCTAAGAATTGCTTAACCCATTCAACGCAGGGACTGTCTTTATGTTTCAAAGTCTGATGTCTGTAGACGTCAGATTCTGACGTATAAAGACGATCCCCGCACTGAAAGAATGACAATATTTCTAATGGCCATAGACCCATCAACATATAGGTATTCAAAAGAAGCAGAAACAGTTAACTAAGACATTTATGGTGATTTCAGATTAAAAAATCTCTTTGGCCTTCCTGATTTATACAACAATATTACAGCTTTGCAAAGGCTAACTGTGTAGGCAAATTTAGATTTAAAATTTCATTTCTGATAAATCGGCAGATACGACCTTTTACGATAAACACTTACTTACTAATATTCACCAATTGAACTTCGATGTGTTGTTGAGCTAAAGTTATATCTTAGATTTTAATTTGACGTCACTTAAACTTGGCGTCACCTAAATATGCATTTGCCTTAATTTTATCACATGTATTTAATAACGCTAAATTGAACTTCCATAATTTGACAAACAATTATGACTTGACTTCTCTACAGACAGACAAAATCAAGCTCGCCATAATTTATTTAAACAAACACAAATATGCTTAATAACTAATTAAAATAAGGCTAAAGGCATTACCATGATAATGGGCACATACCTATATATTTATATTTGTTAAATCATGTATCCAGATGGTGACCCAGCTGCTGAAGTTTTTGTAACAGTTTTTCATTCATTTCAAGCTGGAATTGCTGACGCATTAACCCTTAGCCCTTTGACCGCCGGTACCGATTATATTCGTTTTCTACGTTTTTTATTAGCACGTTTCCTATCAGCTTTCAAACATATTTAAGGTAGAAGGTGACATAACTCAGCAATATTTGAAAATGGTCCACATCCATTTTGTCAAATCTGAATAATTTTCACTCACTTGAAGTTTTGGATCGCGTCAGCGAGACACAACTTCAAGTGGGTGAAAATTACAATCGAATAATCTGGCGGTTAAAGGGTTAAATCGCTGAATTATTTTGTTTAGGTTATGGAGATCAAAAGTTTTTTTTTAATTTGAAATCATCATAAATGTCTTAGTTAGATCTTTCTGATTCATTTGAATAACCTATGTTATGGGTCTACGGCCTTTAGAAATATTTCTACTCTTACAATGCGGGGATCGACTTTAGTCGTCAAAATCTGACGTCTACAGACGTCAGATTCTGACGACTAATGTCGATCCTCGCGCTGCAAGGGTTAATTCCCAGCTTCAAATGAATGAGAATTATTATTTGTCGTTTTGAAAAAATAGATATTTTTGTCGATTTCAACGACATTCAATTTAGCTTGAAACTTAACACGTGTTTAACCTTACAACGTCGAAATATGTTTGTACAACCAAAGAGATCAAAGGGTTAGTTTCAATTTGAAATCATCATAAATGTCTGATTCATTTGAATACCTATGTTATGGGTTCACGGCCATTATAAATATTTAATTATTTCATTATGGGGATCGACTTTGGACGTTAGAATCTGATGTCAATAGACGTCAGAATCTGACGTCTATGAACGTCAGATTCTGACGTCTAAAGTCAATTCCCGCACTGAGAGGATAAATATATTCACCCACATAATGTACATTTTCACGTATTTTTAACTTTTATGTCTGTCAGAATTCAAAGTGCACGTGGGAGTGAGTGGGCAGGAGCGATGTGTCTCAGTCAACTCAGCAAGATTTGCTATTTAATTAGAAATTGATAAAATCATTTGTAAAAAATGCGATTCATCACGACGAACGGCATGGCTCATTTTCATTTTTATTTAATTTTTTATTCCGGTCTTTGCACAAGTATTATAATGACATAGCATTCCAATTGGTTTTCCTACATACGTTGCCAATGTTTATATATTTTTGTGTAAACATATTTCTTCAGCAATTGAAACAAATACAAAATAGTAATTCGCGTTTTTGTTTGACACTGTGAATCACTTATTAGGGTCCGTTTCCATTGGTAAGGTTTAACCCGCGCGGCGCGAGGGTACCCCCGCGCTGCCATATTATCCAGTCTTCTTTAAATCGGGACTACCTAAAACGCGCCACATTTTTGACGGCACATCCTAAAAGACTGCCCATAATCAAGGCCCCCACCACACGGCCCAACCCCTCCCCTAACGGGCAAGGTTGCCGAGTGCCCCCCACAGGTGTGAACAACAACACCTAACCACACAGGTATACTGTTGTGGAATGCTTTCTACTAAACATATCATCAATAATTTAATAAAACATAGCAAAACAATGCTTTTAATTTCACCCAATTATTATATTAAATGTCATTGTTCTATGTGATATAGTGTCAGGAGTACAAGGGGCACCAAATCAAATAAACTACGACCTGCTCAAGTTCATCCCGGTTAAATACATCATATTAATGTTTGTAACCAAGTAACTTCAAATACAAATACTCTAATAATTATTTATTTTAGCCCCTATACATGTGTGTGTGTTCCGTTACCGTTAGTTTTGATATATTTTATTTGTTTGCCATTGTTCATATTGTGATATCTATATTGTAACATATTACCGTAAATAAAAATGACTTATGTTTCTTTGCTTTAATTGTTTTTTTTTGTTCATCTATATATTGTAACATATTGCCGTGAATGAAAAAATAGTAATGTTTTATTACATTACTTGTGTTTTTTATTTGGGCCGCAATGACCACAATGGGCCGCGGGTTTCCGTGTGCCAATGACCGGGCGTTTAGGGTGGGGAGTGACTGGTAGCTGACTGGTGGGGTAGGGTGCGGTGGTGGGATGCCCGCTGATGTGCCGTCCGTTCCGCGAATGTGCCGTCAGAAATGTGCCGCGTTTTAGGTAGTCCCCTTTAAATCCATGTATCATTTCCATACACGCGGAACCCGCACGGGTGATTTGCCGCGCGGGGTAGAAAATCGAACAATGCTCGATTTTATCCGCACCGCATGGCAAAAACGCATGGGGAATTCCAGAAAATGACGTCACACAGATGGGCTTTCCCGTGTATTGCCGCGTGTTTTGCAAAATTTGTGAGGATAAACTTAACTTGGACATATAATCACCTGATAATCTGCAAATATGGCAAACGAAACCCCATCTTTAACACCATTAAAGGTGGACAAGAAATGTGTGGCAGAATATTTCTAAGAAACTAGACGTAGAAAGAATGACAGGTAGGACTATTTATATAGCCTACCCTAGTGGGCAGGTGTCGAAATTAACGCTATACTGTGGCTGAAGTGCTACTCTCGCTACAGGCCTATTGCAGATAATCTGACACAGTATCCAGACAGGGGCGGATCCAGTATTGAAAAATATATATTTGGCAGAAATAAAAGAACGTGCACCCACACTACCATATACTTGCATGTGCCCCAGCTAAGGGCGCCTCAACCACTATCATCATCATTATCGTACTCCCACAGGTGTTATCGCCCTCGAGACTTGTGCTGATAACTTCCTGTATCGACCAAAACTTGTGCTCCGGTTGCGAATTATTCACGTTATTCTGACGCATTGTAGTCTGAATATTTTAATTATCAGTTAAACATGTGGGTGGTCGTACGATAAAATGCATATCGCACTGCTTTTTGGTTGATAAAGGTACTTGTCGCCGATACAGGCACTCGCCTTCGGCTCGGCCTGTATCTGGCGACGCGTACCGATCTGAGCCTTTATCGACCAAAAATCAGTGTCATATGCATATCTTATCGCCAACAACATCACCATCAATGGCATCATCACCAACCGTTCTTGGCATCATCACCACCACCACCATCACCATCATCATCACTACCACCAGCAGCAGCAAAACAACCACCACCACCACGATCACCACCATAATCATAATCATCATCACCACCACCATCATCACCAACAACACAACCACCATCACATCACCATCATCACCACCATCGTCATCACCACCATCACAACCACCATCACCATCATCATCACCATCAACTCCAACAACACCACCACCGACACCGCCAACACCACCATCACTACCACCATCATCACCATCACCACTACCGCACCACCAACACTACCACCATCAACACCCCCAACACCATCATCACCACTACCACCAGCACCACCATCACAACCACCATCACCATCACCACCAACACCAACACAATCACCATCACCATCACCACCACCAATACAATCACCATCACAACAACCATCACCACCACCACCACTACCACACTACCAACAAAACCACCACCAACACCATAATCACCATTACCACCAGCACCACCATCGCAACCACCATCACCAGCATCACCAACACCATCACTACCACCATCATCATCATCACCCCCTGGTCCCTCACCAAGGAGATTACTATTATCCGCGCGGGTGTCACATGCGGATTTATATAAAAAACGCAACAATGGAAACAGACGACCCGCGCGGGTGCCCGCACAGGACCCGCGCGGGTGGACCCCATGGAAACGTAGCCTTACCACTATTCAGTGAAACGCAGTGACGTCACCGGAAACCGTTTGAATGGGAACTCGGTAAAAACAAGGTTATGTAAGACCCCCTCCCCCATACTGCATTGTATTAGCTAGCTCGGTGAAAACAAAGAAGGTCAAGGTCATTAAGTTTCACAGAAGAGACCACACGCGTAATTTTCCTTGATATTTCAGTTGATGCTCAATCGAATTTCATGAAATTTGGAAAGATATTTCTAAAAACAATCGCCTTGTAAACCTGTTAGACCAACATGTCAAATTGTCTAACGTTTGAAATACGTAAAATATTTTTGGGTAAATGTTCACATCTGTTAAGATTAGACTAGACAATCTCTATAAGGATTTATTATTGCAACAATAAAAGTTAATTCGCCAGGCAAGTTTAGATAAACAACAGGCTTTGATCTAGTTCATTTTTTAATTTTACTTCGATCTTGTGATCTCCCCCCTTACGAGGCCAATGACCGGTTTATTGCCGCCCACATCCTCCCACGTGTTTTTACTTTACCAACAACAACTCGCAGAAAACGAATTAGAATCAACAAAAATAGAATATGTCATTCAACTTGATGATATCTCTGGCTTCCAATGCGGGTTCAACTTATATCTGGACATAAAACTCACATTCAGTGCACGCTGGCGTAGAATACAGTTTGCATGGCACACGCGCCTGAATGAATGAATGAATGAATGAATGAATGAATGAATGAATGAATGAATGCATGAATGAATGAATGAATGAATGAATGAATGAATGAATGAATGAATGAATGAATGAATGAATGAATGAATGCATGAATGAATGAATGCATGAATGAATGAATGAATGAATGAATGAATGAATGAATGAATGAATGAATGTATGAATGAATGAATCAATCAACCAATCAATCAATCAATCAATCAATCAATCAGGACTCATAACCTGAAGGTACAGGTCTCGAACCCTGTCAGGCCGGATGGTCAGCACTGTGGCTTTTTACATAGTTTCGACCTTGTTTCTGTGCACCTAAACTCTTTCAAGACCGAATTTATATGTGGCGCCTTAGAATTTCTCAATTATTGCGATTATTTAAAATGCAGCGACATACTAGTATACAATATACTAATAAGAAGTTACAATGCAATCATGATAAATCACTTAGCATGCTAGCTATGGCAATAGTATGCATTATAAACCCAACAATGAGAATCATCTGAACCAATGTTAATTTAATGCTGGCCCACCGTCTGTGACGCTGAACCAATGTTAAACCAGCATTGGCCCAACATTAACCCACGCGTTAGCTGAGGCGTGGCCAAAAGCAATCATATACTAATCAATCAAACAATATATAATGACGGGTAATGTTTTTATTGGCAAAGATGAGGACTTTAATAGCACCGATGGTCAAAATACCTGAATTACCGTCATAACTTACACCGTGCTTCTTTAAAAAGTCAACATAATCAGCAGTATCAAATTCAACTACCATAGTCGGATTCATATTAACCGTGGACGTGGTGAAAGAATTTCGCCGATTTTTTCTCAGCATTTTATTACATGTCAAATGATCTAACTCGTAAAATACTTTGCAAAATTTTCAGGGTGTCACGACATGAATGGAAAATAGTGTGTGTAAAATTTCATGAAAATTGGTTGAGAATTGACTGAGAAATTCGCGAAATACATTATTCCTGGTTGATGAATTTAATGTGAATCTGACTATAGTGTCTCTGAAAATTAGAACGTAAATTGTGATTAATATGTAATTTAATGAGTTGATTATTATGATAGTTGAACCATTGACAAATACTTCCCGTGATTTTAACGTTTAACTCTTTTACCCCTCTCAGCGCGGGGACCGTGTTTAGACGTCAGAATCGGACGTCCATAGACGTCAGAATCTGACGTCTATAGACGTCAGAATCTGACGTCTATAGACGTCAGATTCTGACGTCTAATGTCGATGCCCGCAGTGAACGAATTAGCAGCTGACTAAGTCATTTATGATGATTTCAAATTGAAAAAAATCTTTGGGTTTTTGGTTCAGGCTCCAGTGTGGCCTTTATGTACCGCATGGTATCATTTATATACATTTATTATCCGTCATAATAAGGACGCTCACTTGGTTGAAACATATTTTTTCCAAAGCGGAAAGATATAACTAAGACATTTATGGCGATTGCAAATTGAGAAAAAAATCTTTGGTCTCTTGGTTTATATACTAATAATTCCGACTTTAATGGTTAAGATGTGAATTGCTCTCGCTATTATCAATGTGAGTGGAAACTACTTCATTTCATAAAATACATCATGCAATTTACACAAATACAGTGTAATATAGGCCTAACAAATGAAGGTATATAACGTTCACAAGTTGATATATTATAACATTTTTACTTGAGGCAATTTATCGCAGATATGGCTGGCTAAATCCAAATTAGAATACATTTTTAAGGTATGTAGAACAAGAACCATAAGAGCGCGAGGCCATAACATTTGGCAACGAGATAGACTGAGACAATTATGAACACTTGGGACATCGACTTAATGCTCGTGAAATGTTGGCCCATCGTCTCCGACGATGGTCCAGCATTAAACCAACATTGTGTGGATGCGTGGTATTCGCTGGTAATGCGCCAACAGAGGTGTGCGTCAGACAAGATCACTGGCATCACTCCATATATAATAGCCCCAGTGGCTGAAACAGGTTTCAGCCACAGATTGACCCCTTACACAATCGTGGGACATTTCTTTTGACGGTCATATCTAAGACTTGCCCTCGAATTATCAGGTCGAAAATATTTTTTTACAATCAGTAACATTTCAGTACCATGTACCATGCCCGCATGCTCAGCTCACAGGTCGCACAGTCATTGAAAAGTTATAGATATTTTTCGGACCTTGGGGTCGAGATCGCTCTCAGTCACCGTCATGTTTGATTTTTTCGGGTAAAGCAAATATATCAATCCACGGCCTCGAGATGACGACACGGCTACACTCTATAATGACTGATACAGGGCGACAAGACAAGACTGGGTTATTAGCTGTATGAATGATAAATAAACAATGTTTTTTTACCAATTTGATTCCTTTGTGTGTCTGACATTTAGTTTTGTGTTTGCTGGATTGCGTATTTGTTCGTATGTTTTTCTATGTGCGTCATGTGACTCATCGTGCCATCGTAGTTTAGACAATGTGGACGCAATCCCGACTGATTGATTGATTGATTGATTGATTGATTGATTGATTGATTGATTGATTGATTGATTGATTGATTGATTGATTGATTGATTGATTGATTGATTGATTGATTGATTGATTGATTGATTGATTGATTTATTGATTGATTGATTGATTTATTGATTGATTGATTGATTGATTAATTGATTGATTGATTGATTGATTTATTGATTGATTGATTGATTGATTGATTGATTGATTGATTGATTGATTGATTGATCCATTTATTCACTGTCTGACTGACTGACTGACTGACTGACTGACTGACTGACTGACTGACTGACTGACTGACTGACTGACTGACTGACTGACTCACTCACTCACTCACTCACTCACTCACTCACTCACTCACTCACTCACTCACTCACTCACTCACTCACTCACTCACTCACTCACTCACTCAGTTACATATTTCTCACCTCTAGCATGACTCGTCGTCACGCCCCCGGTCTCTTTAATTAATAGCTGTATTTGTATTTAGGCCTTTCACGCCAGAGTTCGGGGTTCGGTTCCCGGTCTCGGCGGTTTGAAAGAAACAAAAATGTTTCTTCCCCATCCACGTGTAAAAGTCAGTATTGCGGGGAGCCTCCGTGACCGAGAGGTAGCGTGCTCGGCCTCAGACCGCCAGGGCTCGAATTTCGAATCCTGTGTCTGAAGGACAGTGTCATCTCATTCATCTCACCATCCTCAGGAGGTTCTCCTGGCCCAGTTTAGCCTATATGTGCACAAAGGTGGCCTAAAGCCCGATTCATTTCATTTAGGACATTCAAAATGACATGGCTTGATTCTAATTTTCGACTTGTTTCTCACGTGAAGTTTTCTCAAGTGTGAAACTTACTCACATTTGTTTAACTTGAGACCTAACATTTGAAAATCCGTATTTTTAAACGAATATTTCATTCCCAACAACAGTGATTTGATCACTGGACCAATGCTGGGCCAATGTCTATATCGCTGGCCCAGCATTTATCCAGCACTGGGTCAACCTCTGATAATATCAGTGTCATCTTCAGTGCTGGTCCAATAAGGGGCCAACATGTGTGATCCCTGGCCCAGCATTAAAACACAATTGGGCCAAAGTTTCGCGATTCACAACTTCAAGCTGGTGAAAATTACTCATATTTGTTTAACTTGAGAGCATCCATTTGCAAATCTTGATGTCATGATGTTTAACCATTTCAATCCTGAATTTACCATTGTCATCTTCATCCTCTACAAGCCGCGAATTGCTGTCGCAATTCTCGACTTGTAGTGGATGAAGATGACTTGAAGAGGGTTAAAAATTAAAGAAAATCGCAATGTATTGGTAAACCAGTTTCATGGAAATTTTTATTCTAAAACCCTTAGTTGTAGAAAAATTAGGTCTGTTTTCAGGGATGTAATACAGACAGACAGACAGATATTTTATTGACAGAAAGAAAGTCAATCCAGACTTATTTGTCATAGAAATAGAGATATGTACATGTATATACAACATTGTTAATTTGTTAAAATCATATGACACATGAGGGTTTAAAGGGTTATACACACATTTCAGTCCCCATAACTGTGATTTGATCGGCTTATAAAACGGATTAAAAAACGTAAAGTTTAAAGCAGCTCCTTGGGATGACATCATTTTTAAATTTCGTACTGAAGTAGTGTATCCCACGGATCATGTTTTTATTTTTTTCAGAATTTTCATATTTTTACAAATTTTTTTAATCAACATTTCTTTGAAACCAGAAGTAACTCAAACAAACTATTTGTATACCTGAAGGACGATTGAATGTTTTCACAGCATTCGGCAGCATGCTGATGGCATCGGCCCAGCGTTGGGTAGACAATCAGTGCTGCAGGTGTGTCCTCCCGTGTCCTGACTATAAGACACCAATTAGTGGCAACTGCTCTGATCTTACCGTCTGATACGTGGGAATATGTGATGTAAAGTGCTGAATATTGCTGACTTGTTTTGTTTACATGGCAATATACGACCTGGAAATGCAACTATTTCACTCTTTTTTCGGTGCTTTAAAATTGTTTTTTGACTTTTTCGTATTTTCAACTAAGATCAGTAGGCTATATAGCTTCATATAAATTAAATTTTTAAAATTGACAACATTGAAAATGTCTCATCCCAAGGGGTCACTTTAAATAGATACCTAATCAGAGTATATGTTTTTGCTCTGTGTGACAGAGTCTGGAAGCAACATTCATGCTGTTAGATTTAAAACTATTACAGTCAGTGACTACCGGTGAAAGGTGTAACATCAGAAGAGACAACCAACCTGTAGATCTAGCTGACTTACGCACGTACGCGGGTGCCGCGCGTGTATGTATGTCGATATGAAGGAGATGAAAATAGGTTTATCTTTGTCAAACTGACAATAAACTCATTTTAGATGACAATCCATCATAAGTTCACCGACCTTCCTCACCGGCCATTCCTGTTGTTTATGTATTATTCATAACCCCTCATTTCCGTCAATAGAGCCAGGTCAATGACATCCTAATGCTCTCATGTGCTGAATAACATAGTTAGTTAACCCGTACGTGCAACGCTGAATTATGTTTAGTAAAATCCATGGAGACCAAAGGGTTATTTTCAATTTGCAAACATCATAAATGTCTTAGTTAGCTCTCTCCGGCTCATTTGAATATATATGTTACGGGTCTACGGTCATTATAAATATTTTAAATTCTTTCAGTGCAGGGATCGTCTTTATACGTCAGATTCTGACGTCTACAGACGTCAGAATCTGGCGTATAAAGACGATCCTCGCGCTTGAAGGGTTGAGGACTAATTGTGAGGAGCTTGCAATAATAGAGATATATAATATTTATTTTCATGCAAGGCAGGCTGCATTTTAAAATTTAAACAGATATTGCATTGCATTTTCTGATTATAGCAAAACAAATGTTGCAATAAATGTTGGCTGATTTGTAGAATATTGTATTCCATTTATCTGCAGCACCAAATATAAACATATTTTTTAGAGTCAGGATTCTCCAAAGAGTGTTACCAAACCCTTATACATGTAATCTCTTTTAAAACAGTAATATAATCTGAATGCTTAATATATAATGCATTTCTTGTTGTGGTTCCCATATTCAGCACTAAAAAGTTGAGGAAACGTGTTTACTTAATCCCGGAAAAAAGCTTGAGTTAGTATGAATTATATTTAGACGTCCTATCTGAGGCAGGAGTGGAGGTAACCTGTGCTCCATTCCTATGACAAGATGATTTCAAGAGAAGACAAACTTCACAAGTGTACTTTCAAGTATGAAACACGAAGTAACATTTTACAGTGTTAATTTACAGCCTCAAATACGGAGACAAACGTAAGACAAACGTATTTATGAATTAGCCTATTTTTGGGAGCTATTAAATGATAATGCGAATTAAAAAACTTAATACAAAAATATCCACAAACAATATTTTAAAATAGTATTAACCCTTACAATACGGGGATCGATTTTAGACGTCAGAATCTGACGTCCATAGACGTCAGATTCTGACGCCTAAAGTCGATTCCCGCACTGAAAGAGTAAACAAATTATAATGGCCGTAGACCCATAACATAGGTATTCAAATGGAGCGGAAAGAGCTGACTAAGATATTTATGATGATTTCAAATAAAAAAAACCTTTGGTCTCCATTGTTTAAATAAAATTATTTCAGCGCTTTGAGGGTTAATGGTTAATTATTTTTTTTAGAAGAATCTTTGAAAGTATCTACGGCACTTGAAATAATCAGCTAATCATCGATGTCATTCCACTGTTAAACTGTTTTTTTCTGGGATGCTGATTATGCATGGAGCTTTTTATTACGACACGTGACTTTACTGGATATTGCCGAAAAAATGCGGCGCGGCGCAGCTTGCAGTGTAGCCCCTGCAATGATAAACAGTACAGTTTATCTTTTTTTGAGGCGCGGCGCGGCGTTTGGTGGGGCATTAGCTTTACGACGCACACACGTACCGCACGTGTATTTATGTAGATATAAGGCAGATGAAAAATAGGTTTATCTTTATCAATAAACTCTTTTTTAGATGATGAAAATCCATCATAAGTTCACTCACCTTTCTCGCCAGCCATTTCCTGTTGTGTATTTATTTTTTCATAAACCCTCATTTCCGTCCATTGAGCCAGGTCACTGACATCATAATGTTCTCATGTGCAGAATAACATACTTAGTTAACACTTACAACGCTCAACAAATTTAGTAAAATAGGAATATCTAATAGGACAGAATGCTATTCACAATTTTAACAGCTAATTCATTGCATTATCTAATTATGGTAAAAAAATGTTTCAAGAAATTAGGTATGATTTACATAATATTGTATTCCATTTATTTGTTGCAACAAATATAAACATATTTGTTTGAGTAGGGATTCCCCAAGTAGCGTTATCAAAGGCTGATACATGTGATCTACAGAAAAAAAGCCCTGAAATATATTATGACTAACGTTATGACAGATTGAAATAATATTGAATTTTATGCTGTCATTCAGTTTGTCGTATTCAGATCCAAAAAGCTTAGGAAACGTGTTGTCTTAACTTCATCTCATTTCAAATCAAACTGCTTGAGTTAGGATAAATTATATTTTAGCCGTGCTATGTGAGGCAATAGGTGGGGTAGTCGGTGCTTCACTCCCACCTAAGGACAGGATGATTTCAGGAAGACAAGCTTTAGAAGTTTACTTTAAAGTATTAAACATGAAGTGACATTTTACAGTGCTTATTTCCAGCCTAAAAATACGGCTAAGACAAACGTAAAATTTATGAATTAGCTTATTTTTTCTTGGGAGTTATTAGATGATATGGCGAATCAAAACACTTGATACAAAAATATCCATAAATATTATTTTAAAATAGAATTAACCCTTTCAGTGCGGGGATCGAGTTTAGACGTCAGAATCTGACGTCGACGTCTAAAGTCGACCCTCCCCCCCTCCCACTGAAAGAGAAACAAATTATAATGGCTGTGGTACCAGAACATAGGTATTCAAATGAAGCTGAAAGAGCTAACCAAGACATTTATGATGATTTCAAATTGAAATAAAACCTTTAGTCTCTTAGTTTATGTAAAAATATTTCAGCCTCAAGGGTTGACAGATTACAGATGTGTATGTTTTTAGGCTGGGTATTCTTTGCCATTTTCAAAATTTCTCTTCGCACAGAAATACTGAGATTTTTTTGTAAAACATTCAAACGGAATAGTTCCGAAGGCAGATGTATGTTTTTTGCAGAGCTGCCATGATCCTGGTACCAATCTATCTGTACCGGAAGTGACCTCCCACTGCCATGATCACATCCGGGTGACTCACATAGTGTAGGCGTATCAGGAGGCTGCCATTGTTGCCATGGTACTAGTGTTACAAACGCGCTTTTTTTTTTTAGAAATTACCAATAACTTTCTAAACACGCGTCGTACGGAACGTGTCTAACCATTAAACTGATAAACTAACCTTTTCAGCTCAGGGATCGTCTTTAGACGTCAGAATCTGACGTCTGTAGACGTCAGATTCTGACGTATAAAGACGGCCCTCGCACTGAAAGAATTAAAATATTTATAGCGGTCGTAAACACATAACATAGGTATTCAAATTAAAAGGAAGGAGCTAACTAAGGGATTGATAATGATTTCAAGTAGAAAAACACCCTTTTTTTAATTCAGCGTTTTAAGGGTGAAGAATTTAACTTTTCACCCACTTGACCCACAGCTTCAAGTGGATGAAAATTACTCATATTTGTACAATATGAGTCAAAACCTATGTCAATCTAACCATTTCAACCCCTAAAGCGCTAAATTATATAGACCATGGAGTCCAAAGGGTTTTTTCAATTTGAAATCAGAATAAATGTCTTAGTTAGCTCTTTCTGATTCATTTGAATACTTTATGAATCTGAGGCCATTATAAATAGTTTTACTCTTTATAGCGTGGGGATTGACCTTAGTCGTCAGAATTTGACGTCTGTCGTCAGATTCTGACGACTAAAGTCCATCCCCGCACTGTAAAGGTCAATGTTCATTTCTCCCTCAATTTCTACTTGCAAACGACTATTGACGTGCTCAGCAGGTTTTCTAACTTTTTCTGTCTAGATCAGTGACCAAATAAATCTAACGGCGAACAATATAGTCTAGCTATTGTTTATTGTTGAAATGCTCGAAAAAATGCTGAAAAAATGGCCGATGTGTCAAAGTCGACCTTTCACAGAAGACGAGTCGTGTCTGTGTCTGTAGACACTTTACTAAATCAGCTGATATTTCCTTTCACTCCACTGGTAACCTTTTACCCTTAAAACGCAAAATATTTTGTTTCTAAATCATGGAAACTAAAGGTTTTTTCAATTAGCAATCATTTTAAATGTCTTAGTTAGTTCTTTCCGCTTCATTTGAATACCTATGTTATGAAATGTGTGTTAAAACATCAAGATTTGCAAATGTTTGGTCTCAAGTTAAATAAATACGAGTGATGTTCACCCACTTGAAGTTGTGGGTCACAGTAGCGAGACACAACATCAAGTGGGTAAAATTTTTAATTATTCAATTTAGCGTTTTAAGTGGTGATATTATATTATGTTTAATTTATTTATAACTACGTATATAGTCCCCGGATATATAATTATATATCCCATTGATCAAAAACTATTGTATTATTAATGTTTTTCTACCTGTGATCAAAGCCACAATGCGATCATTCTTTGAAGTAAATTTCCCAATCAAAAGTTTCAACCCTTTGACTTCCAGGCCGGAGTGCATGCCAGGATCCAGATATACTGGTGTAGGAGTTCTATTTTTCGTCATTTGAAGCTGGAATTGCTAACGCAATTTCCAGCTTCAAATGACGAAAAATACATAAATGTAGTATATATTTGACGAAAATTTGTGTCATTTTATGGTTACGTTCATTGACGAATGACGACAGAAATTTCCGTCATGTATGCTAGTGAAAAGGTTAACCTTTTAAGTGCAAGGATCGATTTTTGACGTCAGATTCTGCCGCACTGAAATTATTAAATATTTATAGGGCCTATAAGATACCTATACCTATGAGATATGTATTCAAATGTTTCCATGGTTTATACAAAAATATTTCCGTGTTGTACCAAACAATTAACATGTTTAATGTTATATGTGACATGTGATATCAATCAGTAATATTTGAAAATCCTTAACCTCAATTTTGTCAAATAAGAGTAATTTGCATTCACTTGAAGTTGTGGGTCGCATCAGCGAGGCACAACTTCAAGTGAGCGAAAATTTTAATTAAATAACTTGGCGGTAAAGAGGTTAAGTCTTTTTACTTTCTATCTGTCATAAACATCTCACGACGTGCACTGAGTGGGTGGGAATTATTTGTCTTTTTCAACACAAAAGATTCCCTATTTCTTAGAAAATGAAAAAGACATTTACAAGAAATGTGATATTCTATTAATTTGTCTACTATTTCAAGTCTTGGATTTTAAAATAAGGTAAATAAATAACACTATTTATTTATGTTTTTGTCGCATTTACTTATGACAAATAAACATTTCCTAAATTGAATTATTTGACTAGCTAAGCATCTATCATAAACTGTACGTTTATTTCATTGGTATTTTATTTTGAGAGAAATTTGGAAACATGGGTAACATTATCAATTGAATTATGTCATTTTCAAAGTTAAATGATGTATCAGTTAAACTCAATTAGGCTTGCTTCATATGAATCGGTCTTTAGTTGATTATATTCTTCAACTCTTTTATTCATCATCATGTGTATATAACAGAAAACACAAATTTATCTATTTAGGCGACCTTACATCACCAAAATGTATATTTGTATGACAAATTATATCTACATACATGTATATATAATATACTCGGATATATATTTATCACACTCATTGAACTATTGTAATTAATAATGGTTTTCTAACCAGAGATCATTACTTCGAAAAAATACTATTAATCAACATTATTCTTCGGTATCCGGGTACACAACATATTTTATCATTATAATCAATTTTATCAGTTTCTATCTCGTCACCTTGGAATTAAAGGGTGGTATCTGCCACTCTGTAAGGTGTCATACACCACCCTTTAATACCTAGGTGACGATCTATCAAAACTCTGTCACGACACGTGGACTGAGTGGGTGCGAATTATATGTCATTTTCAAATTGGAAGATTTGTTTAGAATTAGAAAAAGACAAAAACATTTCAAATAAATGTGATATTTTCCGTGAAGAGATATTTCAGCTGCCTGCTAAATTAAACATATATCATTTTCACAATTGTTTCAAACTTGAATATCTTTATTGAAACTGATATAATAGTAGTATGGTATAATTTAATGACTGAGAATTGCAATGCTACGGCTGATCCATATTACCCCATAACCGCAAAATTATTTAATTTTACCCCGTTCAAGTTGTGTCTTTCTACCGCAACCCACGACTTCAAGTGGATGTAAATTCTTCATATTTGGATAATTTGAGACTAAACATTATCAAATCTTTTATTCCCAATTACTGTGATAATAATGAACCAGCGATTAAAGAATTAAAGCTATAAGAGTGAGAAGCTCAACTATATTGTCAAGTAGCTTTATTGTCAAGTACCTGTATTGTCAAGTAACTGCATTGCCAAGTAACTGTATTTTCAAGTAACTGTATTGTCAAGTAACTGTATTGTCAAGTAACTGTATTGTCACGTAACTGTATAGTCAGGTAACTGTATTGTCAAGTAACTGTATTGTCACGTAACTGTATAGTCAAGTAACTGTATTGTCAAGTAACTGTATTGTCACGTAACTGTATTGTCAAGTAGCTGTATTGTCAGGTAACTGTATTGTCAAGTAACTGTATTGTCAAGTAACTGTATTGTCAAGTAACTGTATTGTCAAGCAACTGTATTGTCAAGTAACTGTATTGTCAGGTAACTGTATTGTCAAGTAACTGTATTGTCAAGTAACTGTATTGTCAAGTAACTGTATTGTCAGGTAACTGTATTGTCAAGTAACTGTATTGTCAAGTAACTGTATTGTCAAGTAACTGTATTGTCAAGTAACTGTATTGTCAGGTAACTGTATTGTCAAGTAACTGTATTGTCAGGTAACTGCATTGTCAAGTAACTGTATTGTCAAGTAACTGTATTGTCAAGTAACTGTATTGTCAGGTAACTGTATTGTCAAGTAACTGTATTGTCAAGTAACTGTATTGTCAAGTAACTGTATTGTCAAGTAACTGTATTGTCAGGTAATTGTATTGTCAAATAACTGTATTGTCAGGTAACTGCATTGTCAAGTAACAGTATTGTCAAGTAACTGTATTGTCACATAACTGTATTGTCAAGTAGCTGTATAGTCAAGCAACTGTATTGCAAGTAACTGTATTGTCCAGAAACTATATTGTCAAGTAGCTGTATTGTCAGGTAACTGTATAGTCGAGTAACTGTATTTTCAAGTAACTGTATAGTCAAGTAACTGTATTGTCAAGTAACTGTATTGTCACGTAACTGTATTGTCAAGTAGCTGTATTGTCAGGTAACTGTATTGTCAAGTAACTGTATTGTCAAGCAGCTGTATTGTCAAGCAACTGTATTGTCAAGTAACTGTATTGTCAAGTAACTGTATTGCCAAGTGACTGTATTGTCAAGTAACTGTATTGTCAAGTAGCTGTATTGTCGAGTAACTGTATTGTCAAGTAGCTGTATTGTCGAGTAACTGTATTGTCAAGTAACTGTATTGTCAAGTAACAGTATTGTCAGGTAACTGTATTGTCAGGTAACTGTATTATCAAGTAACTGTATTGTCAAGTAGCTGTATTGTCAAGTACCTGTATTGTCAAGTAATCGTATTGTATGTATACATAACCATATTATGTCAGTCATAGGTGACAGTATTTATAAAAATCAGCATGGATTTATGGAGGAAAAATCTACAGTAACCCAACTTACACAGGTATTCCATGAGATAGGCCAACATATCGAAAACTCTGGTCAAGTGGACACCCTTTATTTAAATTTTTCTAAGGCGTTTGACAGAGTACCACATCATTTACTGTTACAGAAAATGAAAGTGTATTGTTTTAATGGTAGTTTACTTAAATGGTTTACGTCCTATCTCTCAGGACGTAAACAACGTGTATCTATTTCTGGATCACTATCTGAATGGCTTCCAGTCACTTCAGGTGTTCCACATGGGTCTATACTGGGACCCCTTTAGTTTTTATCATACATTAACGATTTACCACTTTGTACCAGATTTAGCAAAGTCGCACTATTTGCGGATGACCTCAAAAGTTCAAAGAAAATTCTGAGTCGACAATCATGTATAGAACTTCAATCTGATATAGATTCAATGTACAAATGGTCACAATTGTGGCAAATGGATTTCAATGTTATTAAATGTTATATAATTTCCTTTACTAGATCCAAAAATCCTATTTTGTTCGATTATACTATGAATGGTGTACCCTTACAAAAAGTAGACGAGATACGCGACTTGGGAGTTATAATAAACAGTTCACTTTCTTGGAATAATCATATAGACAACATTATAAGCAAAGCAGCTCGTATAAGTGGTTTAATTAAACGTACATTAAGATGACATGCATCTTCGCAAACTTAATATATAATGTACTGTTCACTAGTACGCCCAATACTGGAATATTGTACAGTAGTATGGAGTGGCACTAGTCGTAAAAATATAAAAAATATAGAGAAAATTCAGAGGTCAATGACCCGATATGTTTTTAACTATGCTGAACTAGATTATAAAGATCGACTACTAATGTCATTCTACCTTTAACTATGCGTCGTGAATATACTGATTATGTTTTCTTTTGGAAGTGTTTATACGGTAATTATGATGTTGATGTTAACGATTTTGTTAGTTTTTTCTCTGATATTGGATGCTCCACTCGTAACTCGCTTGATTCTGGCTTTCTTATGGTACCACTCTTATGTCGTACAGACTGCTTCAAACGTAGCTTCTTCAATAGAATAGTTCATATGTTGAATTCTTTACTATCTAATGTACGTCATATTACTAATTACTCTTCTTTTATATCCAGTTACAAAAAATGCTTACTAGTTTTGTCAGTAGTGATTGCTGCTCATGGTTTTTTAAATGGATGTGTTGTAATGCCGGTTGTCATAATCACATTATTATAAAGGGCTGGTGGAAATTGAAAAATATGTTGGGTGGGAACTACTAGCAAAGGCTCCAATGGATCCTGTTTAGTTTCTCTCCCAGGTGTACATTTACTTTTTATATTCCAGTCATATTATTACTTATTATTATGTGCCTCGTGTATATAATTTTATGTTATTTGTATATGTTTTAATAATAATAATAATAATAATAATAAAATCTTTATTTAGCGAGGGTACAGGTATATACAAGAACGTACAAAATCAATAAAAAATAAAAACATACATACATGTATGTACCAACCCACTGAGCATAGCTCATCCGCCGTGGGGCCCTCATACATAAACATTAAAAAACATACATCGATATATACATCTATTTAAATAATATAATAATATATACATAACTCGTATGATTCATTTACTTATATAATAGAAAATAGTAATAATAGCATATATTTATATTCGTGTACATGGTAAATCTAACAATCTATTTGGCAGCAGCATATAATTTTACAAACACCTACAGAAGAAGTGATCATTTTGAAGTAAAACAATTTACATGATTGATTTGTATACATGGAAATGATTGATAAAATAAAATATACTTGGACATTTTTTATATTGAGGTATATTTATATAACTCAGTACCTAACCTCATATTACATAACTTATAAAATAATGTATGGTATTGATATAATATATATATACATATACATACATACATATATATACACATATATATATATATATATACAGTATATACATTGTAAACATGACAACTACAATCAAACTGTGAATAATATTGTATCTTGTACACTGAATAAACTGAATTTAATTGAATTGAATTTAATTGAAAAAGGCATCAAACTCGAAGTACAACACATTCAATATTCATATATTGCATAAAACTTAAGCATATTTACATATCTGCTCTTTCACCAATGTAGAACGCAGCTTTAAAGCTTGAAACATGTATCTACCACCGTGATATGTCTCCCGTCACAATATAAACATATTTTATCGCCATCCTACTACATGTTTCGATAGGTATGAGAAATAGACATCTCTCAGATTGAATTTCTGGATGAGCTGATCGCCTTCCGCAAAATGTCTCAGCTATTTTAGGGAGTTTTAATTAGTTTGAGAGGGTTGAGGTATCCGGGTGCATGCCATCTTATCTCATCATAATCCATACTTTTATTTATAACCTACTATTTGTCAGAATGATATCACGTTATGCGGGAAGTGGGCGGAAATTATGTGATATTTTCGACCGAGAAGATTTTGTATTTAATTTGAAAATGATGGAGTATTTATTAGAAATATGATATATTACCGCTACGGTAATAATAACAGCCGCCTGCAACAGTCAATATATTTTATTTTCACAATCATTTTCAAGTCATGTTCTTTAGTATTGAAACCAGTTGATCAAAGCCATTGTATTTCTATTTGTATTTTATCAAATTAGCGCAATGTACAACTAACTTTGAGGCAATTTTTAGTTTAGGAGTGAAAATCAACCCAAAATCTTTATAAGATGATAGTACGTCTAGTCTTTGTCCCTTAAAAAACATTTCTCATATTTTAAAAGATCCCCCCTCTTCTAAAAACACTATTTTCGTTTTAGTTAGATTTACATACATTCCCCATTTATCACAATAATGCCCCCAATACATCAATAATATAGTGCAGTCGATCAGCTGTATCAGCACATTCGACAATATTACATTGTCAGTGCATTTTCATCAACATATATTCCTTGACAGCCCAAATCTTTCATATTTTTCATCAGCTAATTTATGTAGAGAACAACGATAAAATGACTTAAGACACATCCTTGTCTCGTTTCAACTCCACAACTTGAACGTATCGACGTCAGAATCTGACGTCTAAATTCGCTCCCCACACTGAGAGTGTTAATACCTTTGATCTCCATGTTTTAGACAACACTATTTAAGCGCCGTAATGGCGAATGTTTGTGATGAAGTGAATACAGTAAGCTGTCGGCGATAATAGGTTGGTCATTGTCCTGCCGCCGTAATGGCGAATGTTCGTGATGAAGTGAATATAGTAAGCTGTCGGCGATAATAGGTTGGTCATTGTCCTGTGACACCCCTTCAGCACAAAGACCGACCTCAGACCGCCAGGGCTCGAACCCTGTGTCTGGACGATAGTGTCATATGATTCATTTCATCATCTTCAGGAGGTTTTTGTGGCCCAGTTTAGCTATATAATTATGCGCCTAAAGCCCATTTTATTAATTTGTTCTTTTTTTCTGGGTTGAAAGCTCAGTTGCCTACGATATTTTTCAGTAAATTAATATAAATATTTCTTGTAATCATTCAAAGAGAGTATGGTATTGTAATATTGAACGAAAATGAAAGCTTTTATAATACCTAAATTACCGGTTTCTCGAGCTCAGAGGCGCTAAAACCATCATCACAATCAACATATATTTGTCTAGTACGCTTGCTGTGTATTCGGAAAGCTAGGTAATCGAAACACATTTTAATTTTCTCTCATAAAGTTTTAACATTCTCCTGATCACAATATTACTTAGAATGTACATGTGTTTTTAAAGTAAAGTGAAAGTCCATTTACTTCCTAATACTCCAGCGCGACTTTCGTATATATACTGGCATAGCAGGAGAATTAAGCTATGCCCGCATATATACGGGATACAGCATGTTTAGATCAATAGAAATATCACTAACTCTGATAAAATATATCTTGGTAGATACTTAGTTAATCTAATACTTCAATATTGGAGACGCCAATTTTTCATAGATGTAAATATTTTTTTCGTCATTTGAAGTTGGAAATTGCGTTAGCAATTCCAGCTTCAAATGACGAAAAATAGAAACAATCAATACAGCAGCAGATTTTTTTTATTATCCAGCGCCACTTGTGTTGTTACACTCCTTGTGTTATTAACGTCGCCAAAATGAAAGGAATATATCTGTCACGGAGCAAATATTATATCTGGCATCCGATGAAATCGACATGTAATGAAACTGACAATAAAAGATCTATTATCAGGTAATAGGAACAGCCACGTGTTTTCTGAAAAATTCAGAACGTTTTATTTACAGCAACAGAAAAATACGGTTGTAGTATTACACAGGCGCCGGGGTTCGACTCCTCCTGCCAGATGTTAATGTCATGTCTCCATCCCGGGATCTAGCATGACCTTTAACCCCTACAGCGCGGGGATCGACTTAAGACATCAGAATCTGACGTCTGTGGACGTCAGATTTTGACGTCTAAAGTTGATCCCTGCACTTAAAAGAGGTAAATATTTATGATGGCCGTAAACACATAACATAGGTATTCAAATGAAGCAGAAAGAGCTAACTAAGACATTCATGATAATTTCAAAAAATGATAGAAAAAAACACGTTGGTTTCTATGGTTTATACAAAAAATATTCTGACGTCTAAAGTCGATTCCCCGCACTGAAAGAGGTAAGTATTTATAACGGCCGTAGATCCATAACATAGGTATTCACATGAAGCGGAAAGGGCTAAGATAATTGTGATAATTGCAAATAGAAAAAAAACATTTTGGTCTCCATGGTTTAAACACAAATATTTGTCTCCATGGTTTTAAAAAAAATATCTTAGCGTTGTAAGGGTTAAGCCTCACGATGCTGAACTATGTTTATATATACTATGGAAACCAAAGGGTCATTCACTTTAACCCTCAAAACGCTAAAAAAAATTGGTAAAATCCATGAAGCCCAAAGGGTTTTTTTCATTTTGAAACCATCATAAATGTTTTAGTCTTCTCTTTCCGGTTCATTTGAATACCTATGTTACGGGTCTACGGCAAGTGGAAATAATTTTGCTCTTACAGTGCGGGGACCGTCTTTAGTCGTCATAATCTGACGTCTGTAGACGTCAGATTCTGATGTCTAAAGTCGATCCCCGCGTTGTAAAAGTTAAAACTATTCATTTCGTGACACAAAATGTTCGTATTGCTGTGTAATTTGATCTTATAATTAAAAATAGATTTTTATCTTGCGGGAGGCGGGGGGGGGGTGGTGTGGGTCGCCATAATGAGGACATTGACTCTTACTCTACCATCAAAAGCAAAAAGGCAGTAAATGGCTACTTGAAAAGTAACCAGATACCGCCTTTTAAATTTTCATCACTTTGGACTTTGTATTACTTGTATTATTTTTTTTAAAAACATAATGCGCGAAATAGAATATTTAAATAGTTTATCGAATGTAAAATTGAAATGTATTTTTTTCTTACTATTTATTCTTTTTGGGAAATTCAATTTGTATTAGATATTAGATATCAGGCTATGGTTTAAGTAACATAAAATAAATTAATAAAGTCACTTAAGTGATTATTAAAGTCACAGCTATAACTTAAGTCATTAATAAAGTCACAGCTATGACTTAAATCATTAATAAAGTCACAGCTATGACTTAGCTCATTAATAAAGTCACAGCTATGACTTAACTCATTATTAAAGTCACAGCTATGACTTAAGTGAATAATAAAGTCACAGCTATGACTTAACTCATTAATAAAGTCACAGCTATGACTTAGCTCATTAATAAAGTCACAGCTATGACTTAGCTCATTAATAAAGTCACAGCTATGACTTAACTCATTATTAAAGTCACAGCTATGACTTAAGTGAATAATAAATCACAGCTATGACTTAACTCATTAATAAAGTCACAGCTATGACTTAGCTCATTAATAAAGTCACAGCTATGACTTAGCTCATTAATAAAGTCACAGCTATGAATTAAGTCATTAATAAAGCCACAGCTATGACTTAAGTGGTTAATAAAGTCACAGCTATGACTTAAGTCAAAAATAAAGTCACAGCTATGATTTAACTCATTAATAAAGTCACAGGTATGACTTAAGTGATTAATAAAGTCACAGTTATGACTTAAGTCATTAATAAAGTCACAGCTATGACTTAAGTCATTCATAAAGTCACAGCTATGACTTAACTCATTAATAAAGTCACAGTTATGACTTAACTCATTAATAAAGTCACAGTTATGACTTAAGTCATTAATAAAGTCACAGCTATGACTTATGTCATTCATAAAGTCACAGCTATGACTTAAGTGGTTAATAAAGTCACAGCTATGACTTAAGTCATTCATAAAGTCATATTTATGACTTAAGTCATTCATAAAGTCACAGCTATGACTTAACTCATTAATAAAGTCACAGTTATGACTTAACTCATTAATAAAGTCACAGTTATGACTTAAGTCATTAATAAAGTCACAGCTATGACTTATGTCATTCATAAAGTCACAGCTATGACTTAAGTGATTAATAAAGTCACAGCTATGACTTAACTCATTAATAAAGTCATATTTATGACTTAAGTCATTAATAAAGTCACAGTTATGATTTAAGTCATTAATAAAGTCACAGTTTTGACTTAAGTGATTATACTATTTAATTATATATATTTAATTATATCGCATATCAAGCAAGAAACCATAATGTATGATCCCAGTGAATTTATATCAAATGAAAAAAATAATATTCACTTGTGTTTTATCTTTCTCACCATGTAACTAGCAGTTTTTGGCGTTTATTCTCAGCACGTGGCTGTTTATTTGTACGTATTATCAGATATAGCAACTCAGTTATTACAACTATCAACATAATGGTTTGTATGGCTTAGATATGACTGAGTAATCGGGAATTAAGCACACGAAGCAATCTAATAACTAACTAAGGTGATATTATGCCTATGATTTTTGGCAAGCTCCTTTCATTTACAAATGAGATATGTAGTGCGTAGAAAAAAACATATACCTTAAGGAAAAAGAAAATTTTATAATATGATTTTTTTTTGCAAATGCTTGATCTAAAATTAAACAAATAGGATTAATTATCACACACTTTAAGTTATAGGCCGCGGCAGGCAAGTGTTCAGATATAAATCTATATTTTTTATTGCGATTTTTTCACGATAACATTATAAGTTGTATTCAACATGTTAAAACCCACTAGGCCGCGTCTATTCCTTCCGCAAAATAAAGGTTTCAACCCTTACAACGCTGGATTATGTGTTTATATAAACCAAGAGACCAAAGGTTTTTTTTCAATTTGAAATCTTCTTAAATATCTTAGTTAGCTCTTTTCGCTTCATTTGAATGCCTATGTTATGGGTCTACGTTCATTATATATATTTTTATTTTTTTAAGTGCGGGGATGGACTCTAGACGTCGAAAGTCGGTCCCCGCACTTAAAGGGTTAATACATTTAACAAATTACATAGAGAGTTATGCATGACATCAATAAGCACTTCTCTCAACCGTCAACGCCCACAACGAACTTTGGAAATATCATTATTTATATCAAAATCCATTAAGGATTGGCGGAAGATCAGGAGAAGTGACACGAGACAGATTTCACAAGCTTAAATCCATCAGGGGCGTATGACATCGATGACATCGCAAGGCTCTTACACAGTGACCCCAATTTTTAAATGTAATAGTTCCAATAAGATAACAAGCTTACGCCTGCTGAAAATGGCCTATTTTTCATAGGCACTTGAAATATTCGTCTCAATGTCATGGCATCCGAGTTTTTTGGTAGGCTGCGAGAGTGTCGTTTTTACACACCAGTATCTCTCAACAATATTGAGACTCAATGGCGCTGTGGAAGAAAATCAGTATTCAGTGGGGAGGTCCATAGTCGGAAAAGGAATTCATCATATGACATTCCGTCAATCATACCGAGTAGGGCGTATCCAGAATTTTTAAAAAAGGGGGAGTCGGCTTGAAATTGGGTTGGCTTTCAGCCGTAAATCATGCATTTGGGTTTTTAAAAAATGTTTTTTTGTGTCTAGTCAGCTGATCAAATAAGGTTTCTGTCACAACTTGAGGATATTTTGAGTGTCAAATATTTGTGCAATTTAGGATGATATTTTGGTAATATATTTTCACAAAAGGTATTAGAACCCCCCACCCCCCTCCCCTCTCTGACCCCACATCTGGATCCACCACTGTCCATAATAATATATATTGCTTACAGAAAAAAACAGCTTTTCACAGTCACGTTAAAATAAAAATTATCAGAAGAAATTCAAAACCGGGGTCCGTGGACCGACTTTAGACGTCAGAAACTGACGTCTAAAGTCGATCCACGCACTGAAAGGGTAAAAATATTTCTAATGGCCGTAGACCCATAACATAGGTATTCAAATGAAGCGGAAAGAGCTAACTAAGACATTTATGATAATTTAATATTGAAAAAAAATGTTCTCCATGTTTAATACAAAAATATCCTCAGGCGCTGCACAAGTATTAAAACTATCACATTGATGACATGAGGTTATAACATTAACAATTATGACGATAAAAATACGCGGGGATAATTAAATAGCTATTTAAGGTTGTGCCAGCGTCGCAGACGGTGGGCCAACATTAAATAAACATTTGGTAGATGTGTTGCATTAATATTATTGAGCGAGACGATAACACTCGTATTCGCCTGACAGAGAGGTGTTGACCCAATGCTGGGTTAATGCTGGCCTAGCGTCACAGACGTCGGCCCAACATTATCCCAACATTGGGTGGATGTGTGGTGTTTGATGTGAATGTGCTAATGTGAGGTGTGCGCAGAGCAAACATGATACACCGACCTAATGCTGGCTCAATGTTGGCTCAACATTGAGCCTACAAGAGGTGCGCGCGGCATTAATTAACCCTTTCAAGCCTGAATTTACATTGTCATCTTCATCCACCACAAACCGCAAATTTCTGCCGCAATTCTCGACTTGTAGTGGATAATGATGATATGGTGTGGTTAAAAAAATAAAGAAAATTTCTCTGTATTAGTAAACCAGTTTCTTTGCTATTTTCTTTCTAAAACCCCTCGTCCTAGAAAAATTAGGTCAGTTTTCAGGTATTTAAAATGATGCTTTAATCTATCGTGAGGACTTAAAGAGTTGATATCACTGGCAGCACTCCATAATGACTGATAAAGGGCGACAAGACGAGACGGGGTTATTACCTTCATCAGAAATAAATAGTGTATATGTATTATCATGTATAGCTTACTGTATGCGAGAACAAAATATCAAATAGCCTGTGTATGCTTGTTTTTTCCTTCAATTTACCAATTTGTTTTCATCAGTTATTTTATGACTTTATAAATTTATTTCCGTTCTTTAACGTTGATTATACCATTCATTTTTTCGTTAATTTTAACAATTTTCGTTATTAGTTTATATACCAGTTTTGTTTTTGACTCCTATTTGTTTAACAGTCAATCACGATCATCAGTTTTTACTATTTTTTTTTTGCTTATTAATCGACAGTTTTGATCAACCATCGACAAGATTTAGGTTATATGTACTCTGTTCTATGTACATATTTATACAATTTTTACCCATTTAAAGTTGTGAATAGCGCGACAGAGAAACATAAATTAAATTAGGTGAATTTTGCAACTGTCTAATTTGCCGGATATAACCGACGAATAGACGTGAAGCTGCATGATGTGCTCATTGACCCTTAAAGCGCTGAATTATCTTTGTATAAACCATGGAAACCAAAGGGTTTTTGTCACAGAGAAAGAACGAAATTCGATAGATTCGTAGATCCGAATGTACGAGGCGCGAAGTGCCGAGTATATTCGGATCTAGGAATCTATTGCAATTGAGTTCTTTCTTCGACTTAAAAAACACAGAATATGTGCAGATGTTCTAAGAATTTATATAGAAAACCTCAATTTCATTCTCAGTATGGCTATTAAACCATAAAATCAGACATGCAGTTTCGTGGTTAAACCCGTATATTGTACCCGACCTAGCTGACTAGTACAAAATATCAGTAGATTCGTAGATCCGAATTTACTGTTTTAACAACAGACTGACGTCACTGGTGTATTTTAATCAATTTGAAATCATCATAAATGTCTTAGATAGTTCTTTCCACTTCATATTAGTTCCTATGTTTTGGGTCTACGGCCATTTTTTTTAATTCTCCCAGTGCGAGGAACGACTTTATACGTCAGAATCTGACGCCTATGGACGTCAGATTCTGACGTATAAAGAATACAACGTTAGTAGATGTCAGATTCTGACGTCTAAACACGGTGCCCGTGCTGAGAAGGTTAAAATAATACAATAATGTGGAGCTGTATGATGCGTAGAAAGCGACTAACATTCACTCACTTACTCACTAAATTAACATAAGGGTAAATATTAGTTCACTTAATGAACAACAGCTTCAGAATAATACCATGTTGTCATGATCACGGATCAGTAAACGGCTGACTCAGCATAATAATTATATACTGTACCATGATACAGAGCTGTCTTGATGTATCATTAACTTATGATTAACAAAGCTTCCGTGTTTTCCACTGACTCATTGTCTATGCCACCTTTTCTCATTTAGCGTTTATTACCAAAGTAATGTCCAGTATATAACACAATAACATAATAACTGGACCAGAAAACAGCTGACTCAGCAAATTCTGAACCCTTACAACGCTGAAATAGTTCTGTATATAATTTTATGTATAATTATTTCAATGCAGGGATTGTCTTTAGACGTCATAATCTGGTGGCTTTAGGGTTACATATCAGCTGTACTAGCCTTGACATTAATATTCGATTTAGACCATAAAACTCAACAAAATAGAAGGGGTATATTAAACCATTGAATATAATGAACTACATCACAATGTTACATCACAATGAAACTACGTCACGATATTACATCACAATAGAACTTCATCACAATGAAACTATGTCACAATATTACCTCCCAATAGAATTCCATCGCAATATTACATCACAATAGAATTACAGCACAATGAACTACTGAACATCACAACTTTCCATTACAATCGAACTACGTCACAATTTTACATAACAACGGAACTACCTCACAATTTTACATAGCAACGGAACTACATCACAATTTTTTATCACAACGGAACTACATCACAATTTTGCATCACAATGGGAATACGTCACAAAACGCGCTCAACTAAATTATTTCAATTTTCAGCAACTTGAATTTGTGTCTCGCTACCGCGATCCACAACTTCAAGTGGGTGAAAATTACTCATATTTTATTTTAATTTGTTTAATTTGAGACAAAACAGTCATTCTATTCCTTATAACAGTGATTTCATCAGCTAACAAAACAGATAAAAACGACTATAATACACCACAATCTCACATTACAACGAGCTACGTCACAAAACATGCGAATCCTGTGTCTGGACGGCAGTGTCATCTCACTCATCTCACCATCTTCAGGTGGTTCTCCTGGCCCAATTTAGCCTGTATGTGCACAAAAGTGGCATAAAGCTCGATTCATTCCATTTATTTTTGCTAAGTCAAATTATTTGATTTTTCCCACTTGAACTTGTGTCTCGTTACCGCTATTCGAGTATGAATATATATATATTCAGGTATGTGACTTAGCTGGACGTCAAAATAGCTACATTGTATTTCATGTGTCCCGGATATAAGTAATATGAAATTGAGATACAAGAATATAATAATAAACCCACCCCCCCCCCCCCCCCGCCTTATCGTATCTGCTAATAACATGTAATAAGTTTCTTAGCGATATGAAGGTCAAGGTAACACAGTAATTACAAATCCAACACTGTGAGAAAATATACAACTATCTTATTTCACATGATGGTCATATAATGTTCTGGGTGTAATCACATCTCCCTAATGTTTATTTAACGTTGGGCCACCGTCTGCGACGCTGGCCTAACGTTAAATAAACATTGAGTTATCCACGCGTGTTTGTTGGAATGCTCGTCATTAAAGTTTCAAAGAACAAGGTGTTTCTTCCCCACTCACTCATGAAGATTGAATAGTGTGACTGAGAGGTGGCGTGCTCGGTTTTTAGACCGTCAGGGCTCGAATTTCGAATCTTGTGCCTGGAAAGCAGTGCCATCGCATTCATCTCACCATCCTCAGGAGGTTCTCCTGGCCCAGCTTCGCGTATATGTGTACAAAGTGGCCTACAACCCTATTCATTTCATTTCATTTGTAATAAATAATTTCCCGAATTTTGCATTCTGTGTCCGGAGGGCAGTTTTATCGCATTTATCTCACAATCCTCAGGAGGTTTTCCTGGCCCTGTTTAGCCTACATGTACACAAAGATGGCCTAAAGTTAATGTCAATGTTAATACTTTATGTCATGAAGGTGATAGTTTCACATACCTCTCGGTTTCAAATATAAAGCACATTGTTACAGCCAAGATTACCCCCCCCCCCCCGACTGGAATATGCCCTGATGTTGGGAAATACACCACTCGTCAAATGAATAAAAAGGCAAACACCTTAGTCATACACATGTATTTTCCCATATCGCATCAATAATGAAAAACGTTTGTATTTTCTCACACGATCAAGTCACACATGACATAATTGTCATTCATTGCAGTTCAAAATATAGGCATGCTGTTAAGCGAAGCTTATATCCTGTATTACTTCATTTGGTCGATCAAATAATTATGTTCAAACTAAACTACAGCTAGAGTGTGATATGGGCTGATACCGATATACGTCTCATAGTGAAAACCACTGTAGAGAGTGTGATATGGGATGATACCGATATACGTCTCATAGTGAAAACCACTGCACAGAGTGTGATATGGGTTGATACCGATATACGTCTTACAATGAAAACCACTGTACAGAGTGTGATATGGGATGATACCGATATACGTCTCATAGTGAAAACCACTGTACAGAGTGTGATATGGGATGATACCGATATACGTCTCATAGTGAAAACCACTGCACAGAGTGTGATATGGGCTGGTACCTATATAGTCTCATATTAAAAACCACAGCACAGAGTGTGAGAATATACAATACTTCTGAACACTAGGTAATTTTTCATCCCCCTTCTTTGACTAACAAGTCATTGTATGTAATAGGCTTACCGCTAAATACGGCTAAGCATCACATAACAAATCATTTATAATACCACTAAGTACCGCTGAATTATTCATTCCTCTCCATTTACCACCAACTGATACTCATCTATAATTGAAGATATCAGGCATTTATTGTGATTATTGGACCAAAAAAGTGCTGACTAAGCAGATCGCTCGCACGGTTGAGTGAATCTAGTTGGCAGCTCTCAGCGTATGCTGTAGATCTGATAATACTCGCGAGGTTTTAATTTTCGCGAATTTCGAGACGTGGACAAATTCGCGAATTCAAAAATCTCGCGAAAATTATTATTATAATATCGCTAATACAGAAAAATAAAAATTCGCGAATTCTAAATTTCGTAAAAAGTCCCAAAAAATCAGAAATTTGCGAAAATTTAGGAAAGCGAAAATTACCAGATCTACAGTATATCACGATAAACGTGAGGTGCTGGCCCAATGATGGCTGAATGCTGGGCCACCCTCTACTACTTTTGCCCAGCATTAGCCCAACATTGGGCCAACGTCTTGTGTTTGCCGCATAGTGTTGTATAATGAGGATAAAATCATTACCGTGCGACTGCTATAATATATATATATAATATCTGTCTGTCTGTCTGTCTGTCTGCTATAATGTAAAGTATTATTAGGACCATAAATTGTGACAAAACGAGGTATATTATTTTACCTTTGGCGTACTAATCATATTATATACTGTAATAATTTACCCCTTCCCTGCTGAGCGGGGGCCCTAGGGTAGTGGTTAGCACCGCTGCCTTTCACACCAGAGTCCGGGGTTCGGTTCCCGGTCTCGGCGGTTTGAAAGAAACAAAAATGTTTCTTCCCCATCCACGTGTGAAAGTTAGTATTGTGGGAAGCCTCCGTGACCGAGAGGTAGCGTGCTAGGCCTCAGACCGCCAGGGCTCGAGTTTCGAATCCTGTGTCTGGAGGACAGTGTCATCTCTATCATCTCACCATCCTCAGGAGGTTCTCCTGGCCCAGTTTAGCCTATATGTGCACAAAGGTGGCGTAAAGCCCGATTCATTTCATTTCCCCTTCCCTGCTATTATATATTGTCTAAATTTCCACCCACTTGAAGTTGTGTCTCGCTACCGCGACACACAACTTCAAGTGGGTGAAAATTAGGTCTACTAATTTGAAACCAAAAATGTGCAAATCTTGATGTTTACTGACATATTTTATTCCTAATAACAGTGATTTAACTTGCCAATGAAATGGATTAAAACGACCACCGTCTGCGGACCTAACTCTCACAGTGCGGGGATCGACTTTAGTCGTCAGAAACTGACGTCTATAGACGTCAGTTTATAACGACGAAAATCGATCCCCGCACTGTAAGAGTGAAAATATTTATAATGGTCGTAGACCCATAACATAGGTATTCAAATGAAGCGGAAATAGCTATCTAAGACATTTATGATGATTTCAAATTGAAATAACCCGTTGGTCTCCATGGTTTGTTCTCATTTTATCAAATAATTCAATATGGGAGATCCAATTTTTCATAATAAATAGAAATACGTTTCGTTATCTAAAACTGGAAATTTTAGTAGCTAAATTAATAAGACGTTGAGGTAGATTCCCATGGAATAATTGTTATTTTATTACGTAATTAGGTAATTATCTTCATATGATACATACAGTTTTACCACAGGGCACATAGGAAAAATAGCTAAAATGCTAACAATGTAACTCTTATCAATAGATAATAATAATATTAAAAATAATAAGAGAAAATATATATATAGATAGATACAATGTAAACACGCATTGGATGAATGTGTGAGCATGCATGTGTTTAGTCTTTGTTCTAATATTGATTACTTCCCTAAGACCACACCAGACGGATTCATGATCCAGATTCCGAGAAAAAGATCCAGAAAACATTTCTTGGAAAAGAGGTCTCGGGGGCGATACTTTGACGAGATTTGTTGTCTGTGATGCCCACGCATGACATGACATGACATGACATGAAATATCATTTTCATGTCATGTCATGTCATGTCATGTCATGTCATGTCATGTCATGTCATGTCATGTCATGTCATGTCATGTCATGTCATGTCATGTCATGTCATGTCATGTCAGTCATGTCATGTCATGTCATGTCATGTCATGTCATGTCATGTCATGTCATGTCATGTCATGTCATGTCATTGTCATGTCATGTCATGTCATGTCATGTCATGTCATGTCATGTCATGTCATGTCATGTCATTGTCATTGTCATGTCATGTCATGTCATGTCATGTCATGTCATGTCATGTCATGTCATGTCATGCCGCGTCATGTCATTTAATGTCATTTCATTTCATGTCATGACATCTCATGTTATGTCATGTTGTTGTAAACATATTTATTTAACGAGGATTTACAAATAGCTATGCAAAACAAAAGTCAGTCTCATGATATGTCATGTCATGTTATGAAGTGATATGTCATGGCATGACATTTAATGAGCACATAGAAAATGAAAAAAATATTTGGTTTTATACCATGTTCTTTAAAATACTTATAAAATATCACATTTTAAAATATCATAAATATGATATGAGCAGTGCAATAGCACTGACTTCAGGTTTCCTTTTGTCGTGATAAGGGTGGGGGCCCTGGTGCGGTGGTTAAAGCTGCCTGCTTGGAAAGTCTGAGATCGTGGGTTGGAACCCCACTCAGGCCACCAAGTTTCAAAAAAACAAAATGTTACTTCCCCGCTCATTCGTAAAGATTCAATATTGTGGGGAGCCTCCGTGACAGAGAGGTAGCGTGACCTCTAGGGCTGTGTCATCTCATTCATCTCACCATCCTCAGGAGGTTTTCCTGGCTAATATATCCACAAAGCTGGCCTTAAACCCCATTCATTTCATTTCTATCGCGATATTGTGCCATGATTGTGCAGAACTCGACGTAAAGCAGTATTCACTCACTCATCAATGTGATATATGGAGTTAAATGTGACGAAGGCTAATTCACAGATACAATTATATCTTTGATCTTTAAGATCTTCCGTTGATGTTTGAAATAATTGCATAGCTATGACAACTTACTGTCTCCACATTGACAGGTAAAATATCACCAGATGACGTTACCATGGCTACAGCATCCTTGATATTTGCTAGTTGTACATGTATTTTACTATTATTATCAGACTCACGTCATGACTGAGGATTATAAACTAATAAGGTAAAAAGGTCCATTCCTGGCAGAACCCACACAAAATGGCCGCCTCCATAGAATCAGCGATGACGTTACGTGGACGCTGTGTCACGTGTGATCAACGTGTCACATGATGTTACTTCACAATAATGCCAGATTTTATATATAGGCCTACATTGAACGCCTCTTAGTTTGATGTTGGCCCAGCTTCGCAGACGATGGGCCAACATTAAACCAACCTTGGTTCAACGTTTCGTGCCGACAAACTTGACATAGGCCTACATATACCGTTATTGACCCAATGAAGGCTTGGTATTGAGCCAGGGTCGCACCGCCTCGTGTTTGCCGAGTAATGACATGGTTAGTTCTGAAAATTCAGCATGGTTAGTTCTTAAAATTTGCATGCTAAATTGACATGATATGTACACTTGAAAACAGGCTTGCTATTTATAAACAAGCAGAGGTTATTTAAAATATGCATCATAACTACTTAAAATAAAGTTAAAACAGCAAACAGCACCAAACCCAGAAATAAAATAACTACTATATCTGTATATGTTATTCTACATGGCAGCAAAAAAAGACACTCTGGAAACCTAAGAATTATATAAAAGTTTACATTTGTTTACATGAAACACAAAATTAAAATATAAATGTTCTCTAAAAAGCGTATCTTTCAACTAAATAAAACTTCTGCAACATGTATTCGAATAGTCAGCACGTTATATACTTTATATACTTTCCTATTTTAACACTTTTCAATCACGACATAGACATTTGCAAATATTATTCGGTATTTACACCGTGAGGGAAAACCTTCCAGACCTCAAAGAATACTACTTCGGGAATGTCTTTCACCGTTAATGACTTCAGCCGGGAACCTTTGACGTTTAAAGCGACCTATTTATGAAATGAATGCCATGTTGTTTACGTGTGTGATGTCACAGCTACTCTCAGCTATATCTAATATGAAGCGGGAAAGGACCACGTCTGGAGAAGACGTTATCTCTTTTTGTATGGAGAAAAAATGTTTTTTTCAATTTGAAATGTTTTAGTTAGCTCTTGCCAGTTTATTTGAATATATGCGGTTTGAAAGAAACAAAAATGTTTCTTCCCCATCCACGTGTGAAAGTCAGTATTGTGGGGAGCCTCCGTGACCGAGAGGTAGCGTGCTCGGCCTCAGCCCGCCAGGGCTCTAATTTCGAATCCTGTGTCTGGAGGACAGTGTCATCTCAATCATCTCACCATCCTCAGGAGGTTCTCCTGGCCCAGTTTAGCCTATATGTGCACAAAGGTGGCCTAAAGCCCGATTCATTTCATTTCATTTGAATACATATGTTGCGGTTCTATGCCCGTTATACATATTTTAATTCTGTCAGTGCGGGGATCGACTTTATACGTCAGATTCTGACGTATAAAGTCGCTCCCCGTGCTGGAAGGGTTAAAGCGCTGCATAATCAAATTTTAATTTTGCAGCCACTTGAAGTTGTGTCTCGCTGTCGCGACCCACAACTTGAATTAGGTGCATTTCGCATGATTTATGGTCAAATAATTTAAATTTTCGGGATTTGGCGTCCATCTTGGACGCCATCTTGAAAATAATACTTTTTGCATGGTCAGATTCTGGTAAACTTTTAATATGTTATTAAGCACACCTGGTACTACAATAAACCGTTGAAAAACCTTTTGTGCCTATTTTTTCAGGGTTAATTTTTTTTCGTATATGCAGCCGACTATACACACATTTTCAATAAAAAAATCAATTGAATCAAAACAAACTCTTTTCTACTTAATATAAAAGGACCGGGAACGGCTGTATATGTTTATTTGACTTCCAGTTAAAATTATGCAAATATGGTACATTATAATAATTATTATCATTTTTTGAACATGTTATTAACTTTGATTGACGAGAACAGGTCGAGACGACCTCTACAATGCCTCTCAACCATATTAATGAATTAAAATTATAGAATAAAATAATATCTAGTGTTTAAAATAGCACTGTTTTTGTGTACATGCTATTTAAAAATGTACAGATTAAAAATTTTGCGATTTGTACACATAAAATAAAATAACCGACAATTGCCTGTCATCTGTTTCCCGCACCAAAACCAGAGATAAAATAGCTACACTGTGCGCTACACCGTGTAGCAAAAAAAAACACTCTGGAAAGCGTAGAAACCTAATTAAAACCTCTAAATGCTTTAGTTGTTTAATAATGATGTGATAAGCTCTTTGAGGTTAACACATGCTTTTGTAAATTTTAAGTATGTCTTAACCCTTTCATTGCTAAGCGCGAGTCGTTTTAATCCGTTTCATTAACCGATCAAATTACAGTTATTGAGAACGAAATGTGTGCTTAGACATCAAGATTTGAAAATATTTGGTCTCAAATTAAATTAATATATGTGATTTTCACCGACTTGAAGTTGTGGCTCGCGGTAGCGAGACACAACTTCAAGTCGGTGAAAATGTAAATAAATTAACTTGGCAGGAGAAGCGACTTAACCCTTTCACTTTTAATTTGATCTCGTGCGTCTTGAACATAAACCATACATAAAATTGTGCACTGTTGCCATGGAATCCGTTTCTAGGGAGTAAGGGTACGTCTTTCAAAGGTATGATAAGAAGCTTGTATTGATCGCTCAAGAGTTCTCCATGTGCGTAGAAAATGTCATGTGCATTGGAATAACCGCTTAAAAGATATCGTAATATTTGTATTGTTATTATTTTTATTTAAATTTCATTAAAAAACTCCGGCTGTAAAGGGTTAAATTTCATAAATCTGAGTAATTTTCATTCATGTGAAATTGTTGATTGCTCATACTAGACAGAAAATGAAATGAAATGAATCGGGCTTTAGGCCATCTTTGTGCACATATAGGCTAAACTGGGCCAGGAGAACCTTCTGAGGATGGTGAGATGACACTGTCCTCCAGACACAGGATTCGAAATTCGAGCCCTGGCGGTTTGAGGCAGAGCAAGCTACCTCTCGGTCACGGAGGCTCCCCGCAATACTGACTTTCACCCGTGGATGGGGAAGAAACATTTTTGTTTCTTGCAAACCGCCGAGACCGGGTACCGAACCCCGAACTCTGGCGTGAAAGGCAGCGGTGCTAACCACTACCCTAGGGCCCCCGCCGTCATACTAGACAGTCCTTTAGAGCCTGTAAACCTTCTCTGAAATTATTGATCGTAATTTAAATACTGGTCCCAAACCGTAATCCGGATCAAACCCAAAATGTAAACGATTGTTCATGAGCCCATCTCTCAGTATTGGGGAGCCTCCGTGACCGAGAGGTAGCGTGCTCGGCCTCAGACCTCCAGAGCTCGAATTTCGAATCCTTTGTCTGGAGGGCAGTGTCATACTCATCTCACCATCCTCAGGATGTTCTGCTGGCCCAGTTTAGCCTGTATGTGCACAAAGCCTAAGGCCTTTTCAAAATGTTAAGAAAATCGATTAAAAATGAACACATGGATGATCAAGGCTCACTTCAACCGATTAGTGAGCTTGACTGACTCAAAGGGGAAACCGAGGCCAGATATATCCACATTACACTCACCAGGTGGGGTGGTAATGATACCATGTAATTTAATCACCAGATGGCTCGATCAGACATTAACGCAATGTCGAGCTTCAAATGTATGATTTTGTTTCATTTTAGTAAAATAGATCCGTTCCAGATGTAACTATTTTATATTTTGTAAAAGCTGATGAGTCGCTTCACGCTATCACTAAACTGAGGATCTCAGGGTCACAGCAAACACCAGACATTGAACCAATGTTTGTTTAATGTTGGGCCAGCGTCGCAGACGGTGGACCAACATTAAATAAACATTGGATCAACATCTCGTGTTTAGGCCATTATGTTTTTTCCTCTGTTTTAGATTTAAAAAAATCGAAAATCTAATGAGGGAGGGCGGAAAAAACATTTAAACATAGAGCCTATTTTTGGAAAAGTTAATGATTGCGACCGAATAAAGGGAAAGCAAAAAACTTTTTTTTAATGTTTTTTGTATCTCCCGAAAACAGCTGTTTGTTTTTGGTAATCGGCAACAATCTAATGCGGACGCTCATCTAAAACAGAGAAATAAACCATAGTGGTCTTACTGCGGCAGCTATTTGTTTCTTAATAACAGCAGGTTTAGAATAATAGCATATTATGGTCACACGAACCGGCAAACTGCTGACTCAGCATATAATCATGCATTGTACCATGATAATGTGCTGTCAACAAGTGACATATGATAAACACGTGGCTCTTCCGTATTTTCCATTCATTTTTCATGACCTTGTTCTGATCTTGTTTTCCCTTGAAGCCCATAATTGTGAAACATTTTCCAGTCTATAACATGATCACATACCATAACAAGTGGACCAGAAAACAGATGACTCAGAAGATGTTCCTGAATCCAATATATATTCGCGAGAGGGACATATTTAATTAAATGATTTTTCATTACAATAAGTGGTCTTGAATACTGCCAACGAGCGACATTTGAAATCGGAGTATCGTGAATTCAGATTTGTCCAGCTACACCTGTATATACTGTTTAATACAAGAAGAGAATAATATCGTATTTCTTAATAATATAATCACTGATAATGGAGTTTTCAGTTACATCTTAGTTGTACAAAAGTTGAGGTCACGCAGTATTGCGAGATTCGATACTGTCTGATAATACACGTATTAATTAGGTGTTTACTTTGCACTTGGAATTACAAGGCAATATTGCGAATGACAAAACGTGGAAGTCAAGTTGACACTATACTTTGTTTTGTCCGATCAGCCGAGTAAAAGGCCAGCTTTAACCCTTTAAATCCGCACGATGCATTAAAGCATCATTTCACATTTCTGAAAACAGACTTAATTTTCCAACAACTAAGGGTTTTAGAACGAAAATTTCTAAAAAACTGATTTGCCAATACATGACAATTTTCTTTAATTTTTCACTCACATCAAATCATCTTTATCCACTACAAGTCGAGAATTGCGACAGCAATTCGCGGCTTGTAGTGAATGAAGATGACAATGGTAAATTCAGGCTTGAAAGTGTTAACCCTTGAAACGCTGACATATTTTACATAAACCATGGAGACCGAAGTTTTTTAATTTGAAATCATGATAAATGTCTTAATTAGTTGGCTCTTCCAGCTTCATTTGAATACCTATGTTATGGGTCTACGGCCATTATATATATTTTACTCTTTCATTGCGAGGATCGATTTTAGACGTCAGAATCTGACGTCTAAAATTGATCCCCGCAATGAAATGGTTAATGTATAATGGCTCTTATTATCACCAAAAATAATGTACAAAATATTCGTTATCATTAAATGTAGCCGACCATGGTAAAGTAGATGGGAAACGCCTGAAACGCAAAGTTAGCTAATTGATTTTATATCTACTGGAAGTTGTCTCTCGCTAGCGCGATCGCCAACTTCTAGTGGGTAAAAAATAGTTGTATTTGTGTGCTTTGAGATGAAATATTATCAGTTCTTGAAGATTAAATATGGCCTACACATTTAAGAAGACTTCTCTGATATGTCTGTAAAAGGAATAAAAACGAAACGAGTAATGATTGACGGTGATAGAGTAAAAAACGTTTGTGTAAAAAGATTTCTATTGATGTTATTTTATCACCAATCTAATCTAACACATTTCATCATGAATTTGTTTCGTCAGCGAAAAAAAATTCACTGGATAAATAAATTATCTGTTTATCTTTATTTATTATTATCTCGTCAGCTTATTACTATGAATACATGTAACACTCAATAAACTATCAGCTGTATTATTATGTATACATGTAACACTCAATGAAATCATTGAAATTAAGTTTACACCACCTATTTATTTATCCCATTTCGTTTACTCATAATTAGTAATGCTCAAGAATGGCATTACCTATTTATAATTAAAGATATTAGACATTTACTGTGATTATTGGACCAGAAAAGTGCTGACTAAGATCGCTGTCACGGTTGGGTAAAGCTAGAGTTGGCAGCTATATATTACTGTTTACAGTAGATCTGGTAATATTCGAGAAGTTTTAACTCGCGAATTTCGCGAGTACGACAAACCCGAGAATTTAAGAATCTCGCGATAATTATAGTATAGTTATTATAATAGCGCTACCCATATCATTGAAATCGATAATTCGCGAATTCTTGACCTTCCAAAAAGTCTCTGAGTCACAATTTCGCGAAAATCTAAACACGCGAAAATTACCAGATCTACAGTATATGAAGACAAACAGCTGGCTGAACGTTGGGTCACCGTCTACGACTCTGACTTAGAACTAACACTTAAAACGCTGTATTATTGTTGAATAAACTATGGAGATCAAAGGGGTTTTTTCAATGTGACATCATCATAAATGTCTTAGTCAGCTATTTCTGTTTCATTTGAATACCTATGTTATGGGTCTACGGCCATTAGAAATATTAAATTCTTTCAGTGTGGGAACCGTCTTTAGACGTCAGAATCTGACGTCTAAAGACGTCAGATTCTGACGTCAAAAGGGTTAAGCGTTAAGCATCACTGAGTGCTTAAACATCAATATTTGCAAATGTTTGGTCTCAAATTAACTATCAGCTTCATTTGAATACCTATGATCGACTATATAGATGTCAGATGTTGACGTCTAAAGTCAGCCCCGGCACTGAAAGAGTCAAGCCGACATACATTAGGAATGGTGCATGCTGCCGTATAGTGCTGTATAATGAGGATAAATCGCTATCATGTAACTGGTTCATAAATGTGAGATATTATTAAGACGAAAGGAAGACTGAAACACATGATATTATAGTTCCCACAATCTCCTTAAAGCGCTGAATTATTATTGTATAAACCATGGAGAACAAAGGGTTTTTTCAATTTTGAATCACCATAAATATCTTAGTTAGCTGTTCTGCTCCATTTGAATACCCATGTTATGGTCTATATACTGCTATTATAAATATTTTACTCTTTCAGTGCGGGGACCGACTTTAGACGTCAGAATCTGACGTCTACAGACGTCAGATTCTGACGTGTAAAGTCGATCCCCGTAAAATGTTGAGCCACCGTGTGCTGGCTGACCTGGGGCCAGTGCCTCCTGTTTGACGCATTGTGAAGGAGCACGATGGGCGTCGCACCCTTGCGCGATATTAAAGTCGATACACTGGTTTCAACCTTAACTTGATGAGGCCGCCATTAACGTGACCGCCTAGTCACATTGAGAAGGGAGAAACAAGCAGTAAACCCTACGCAGAATCAGCGGGGTTCGAACCCGGGACGCATGCATGACTGGCGAGGCAGTCAGGCGCTCTGCCAATGCGTTCTGTTTGCGGTATAGTGTTGCCTGTTGAGGTTCTAATCCCTACTGTGTTACAACATGTGTATATGAGATAGTATTATGACGAGTGTATCTGTGGGAAACTTGGTATATTATTGTATTAAATAACTTGTGCTGATGAATTGTTTGTTTTTCTATTTTGTATTCAATGTCGCAATTTCCAGCTTCAAATGACGAAAATATGTTTATTTATGAAATTGAACATCTTAAAAGCCTGATGATTTTATTAACTGGGCATCTCACAAAAACTACTATGTCTTTTCTGTGACATTATATGTGGCTGAATTACTATTGTATTAAAGTTCCTGCACTTAGCCTCTTTCAAAGTTATCTGACCGGCCACAGGACAATTTGTAGAATTTAAAATACAAAATCTAATCTGAAGAAAATTATAGCTGGTATCCGACAAAGATCAAAGTGAGTGAGATTGTAAAGCCATTTTATTTATGCAGATACGACTTTCTGTATAGTACATAAATGCATTTAAACTATCAACAAAAATATCGATTCAGAGTTAGAAAAAATACTGATTGGTTTCCATGAATGTGAAGAAAACTAAACTGATGGATTTACCTAAAGGCCAGATGAAAATGCATAACCTGTTATTGAAAAATGATAATGAGATAATTTAATCATTTAGGTCTACTGTTGAATAAGCACCTGACACGAAGACCCACATTAGTACCATTTGTGATCAAATTGATCAACATAATTTTGATATGCTTATCACCCTTAATCCAAAGGTACGGTCCACCGTTTTCACCGTCACGTTACCCTTACAGCGCTGGTCCCGAATTCTCGTACAAGTTACGATATATCGCAGGCTTCTGATTGGTCGAGATGGCCATCTCGATCAATCAGAAGCCTACGATATATCGTAACTTGTACGGGAATACGAGCCCTAATTATGTTCACCTATACTGTGCACTCTAAAGAACCCTTGAAGTCATAAGTGCAGGGCACTGTCCCAGCTTCGTGCTTCCTTCTGTCGCGATATTGCCATGGTTGTGCAGAAAGCGACGTAAAACAATATTCACTCCACTCACTTACTCACTCGTGCCCGGCCTTTCATGTATATTAAAATACACCGGTGACGTCAGTCTATAGTTAAAACAGTAGATTCGGATCTACGAATCTACTGTTATTTTAGGTCGGCCACAATATACAGGTTTTACCTGACACTGCATGACTGCATGGCTAATGTTTCACTTCTTACCATGCTAACTATAAAGTGTTTTCTAAATTTTGTCTATGTCACATCTTGGAATGTACCTATTTTGTGTATTTTAATTCAAAGAAAGAACTTAATTACGATAGATTCGTAGAGCCAAATATATTCGGCGCTGCGCGCCTCGTACATTCGGACCTACGAATGTATCGAATTTCGTTCTTTCTCCTTGACCAAATTGCAAGGTGGTCCAACAAACAAACAATGTTAACCTAATGCCCTTTGACTCTTACAACGCTGAAATACTTTCATATAAACCATGGAAACCAAAGGATTATTTCAATTTGAATTCATCATAAATGTCTTAGTTAGCTCTTTCCGCTTCATTTGAATACGTATGTTATGAATCTACGACCATTATAAATAGTTTAATTCTTTTAGTGTGCAGATCGTCTTTGTACGTCAGAATCTAACATCTACATGTACACTTTGTGCCTCTGGTCGCGCAGTCAGAAACCTGCCATACTCGGTTTCAACATTGAGATTAGATAAATAACGTATTCATTCTAATATCCCGAGTCATTATAACTAGAGGGGGGGAGGGGCTTTGGCGTCATTTTTACTTATTTTCACAATATTCTATAGGCTGTTCCATGCTCTGCCTGTGTGATATTCCGCTGTTGGAATAACACGCAGACAGACTTGGCCGATTACATTGTACATTACTAATCTGCTACACCTATCACGGGAGACGACTCTCCAGTGGGAGGTGGAGTGGATACTTATTAGGGGTATCGTCAAGTTGAAAGAAATCCAAAAATCCGAGAAAAACTCGGATTGGTCAGACACCACCCACCCACCCCCTATCCAATTTTTTTCTGAAACATTTGGAAGCATGAAAACAACACAAAAAGCACACACAAAAAAAACACAAAATGTCAAAAAAAATTAAAATCCGTGTCGGGACTTGACCCACCCACACACTTCCGAGTTTTTCTCGGATTTTTTTATTTTTTTTAACTTGACAAAACCCCCTATTGAATCATCCTTTCATTTTGTTCGTTAAACCAACAGAGAACAGACGCCTGCCTCACTTCATTTCATCATAGACGCGTAACACATAAGCTGTATACTCTGCTAACTATTACTCAACGTCGGCTCAATGCTGTCTCAATGATTGCAGACATTTGCAACCTTGCCCCAGCATTGTATCTACGTCTGGTGTTGGTTATAGATTTTTTTCACGACAGGTCAATGTTGTTATCATGTTGGTCCATCGTCTACAATGCTGGCCCAACATGTGAACAACATTGGATAAACGTATGATAAATGCCGGACAGGCTGATGGTTGTTAGCCTTTGTTATTGTTCTAGTATTGATTATTTCCTTAAAAGCACTCTCGACGGATTCATGATCCAGATTCCGAGAAAATGATCCAGAAAATATTTCCCAGAGCAGAGGTCTCGGGAGCAATAATTAGACGCGATTTATCTGGGATGAGCCTCAGGTGCAACAGGTTTATAATTCTGCGGTGATAAATATACCATGGTTTTTATTCACTACTGTCTAGACGTGGGCTCCAGGCTCGATCTCATGTGTCATATCTCTGTTTCTGTCTCTTTCGTGGTTGTGCCAAATGACTACATCATAATGGTTGCAAAAAGGTGTCATATCTCTATATTCTTGGATTATTTGTATTCTAGATATTTAAAAAATGTCGCCGAATTGTCGGGGTTGCTGCCAAATGACAACATTGCGTGAAAACTACTTGTGAATTGATTGAGTAATCAACGAAAAGCTAGCTATCATTTTGGACCACCACTTTATTTGAATACCTATGTTATGGGTCTACGGCCATTAGAATTATGTTTGGACATTGTGGTCCAAACATATTGAGTTTTGTTTGGATCTCGATGTTTTTATTATTCTATGTCTGTGCGCTATTGCTCCTTCAGTTTTTATCCAATCGACTTCAAACCTTGGCACAGTGATCCCTATGCATGGCTATGACTTTTCTGAGAATTCCCAGTTGTTTTTCCGGATTTATTCAGGATTATCTGGACCACTAAGTGTTAATCAATGTTTGGCCAATGATGTACATGCCGGGGGCTTATAATGGTGCTATTTCTCCCTCAGTTTTTATCCAATCGACTTCGAACCTTGGCATTATGATCCTATTAGGTATTAGGTACATGTCGGGTGGAGCCCCTTTCATTGATTCTTGACCAGTCAATAGGGGCCTTTTGTTATAGGCACTCCATACCGACACCCTTTGAGCACCCCTACATGTAATAATTAAAATACATTTATTCAGAAATGTTTCCATGCCGGGCCTGCGTCGCAGACAGTGGCCCAGCATTGACCCAATATTGCGTGTTGGTATGGACCAGCATATTTTTTTTTAAATGCTACCTTTGACAATTGAAGTAACAGTTGCAATTCCACTCAAACACAAAACGTCTATTCAATGTTGTTTTATTGTTGGTCTAGCGTTGCAGACAGTGATACAACACTAAGTCAAAAGAGAGACAAGTCAATGTATGTACTGGGCACTATGAAAACAATTTCATTTCACAAACAAATATATATATATATATATTTAAAAGTACAAAAACTCAGTGGAGACTTCTGATTTCTGAAAGTCTGAAGTCCGAAGTCTAAAGTTTAAAATTCCTATTCAAAATGGCTGCAAAAAAAACAAAAGCAAAATTTCAATCAATCTTTCATAATAAAAACTGGAAGGGTCTAGTTTTTTGTGTAAACAAAAAACTGGAGATGTCTCTCCTCCAGCAGCTTAAAGGTTGATAGCTGATACCCAGCAAACACGGGTCATACATCAAATGCTGCTTCAATGTCGGGCCAGCGTCGAAGACGGTGAGCTAACATTGAAACAGTATTGTGTGAATACCCTGTGTTTGCTAGATAGCTAAGTGGACCCCTATCAATGATGCAGAGGCCAATTCGCCTACCACACTATGCCCAGCAAACACGACACATCAACCCAATGCGGGTTCAAGGCTTGTCCACCGTCGCCGGCTCTGGCTATCAACCATTCAACACTGGACAGTGCTTTCTGTTGGCGGTGGTGTCCACAAAGTACAAGCTGACACCGATCCAATGTCTGTTAAATGTTGGGCCAGCGTCGCCGGTGCTGGGCAGTATCCATTCAGCCCTAGTCAGTACTTCATGCTGGCGGTACCAGCACGATGCTTTGAACCAAAGCTGGGTTAATGTTGGCCCGCCGTCTGTGACGCTGGCCCATATTCAGGCAGAGCCAAACACGACACGGTAACCCAATACTGGGCTAATGTTGGGTCAGCGTCTTAGGCGGTGGGCAAACATTAGCCCAGCATTGGGTAAACGTCTCGTCTTTGACCGCCTGCACGATAGAAAGCAAATGAATGATACATACAGACTGAGAGAACGCACAGACACAAACTGAGTGAACAAACTGATCGGAAAAAGGTAAACCAACATGTCCCCACCTTCAGAGGGAGACATAATAACCCATCAAAAATTTAAATGGTCGCCAAAAAACTCACAAAACTTCAAAGTCCAAACATTATTGTTACTTGAATTCCCCTCTAGTTATTTTTACTTTTACAGTGCGGGGATCGGCTTTAGTCGTCAGAATCTGACGTCTACAGACGTCAGATTCAAGGCTAAAGTCGATCAACACCACACAACGGGATAATAATAGGTCTAACGTTACTTCTTTAGAAATATCATTTACCGTAAATGGCTTTAGCTCAAACCTTTCACTTTTCCTGCCGGTCAGGATTATCGTTATTACCGAGCAGATTAAATCACCAAATGTTTCTGAGGGCTGTTTTACTATGTACAATACTACAGCGGACTTGTGTTACTATTTACCATTATTCTTTGTACATTATGTCATGACACAGAAAAAAATATAGTATTCTGTGTGCCTTCTGTAAAAAATATTACATATTGCAGGCCCTAAGTAGGTACGTCGTTGCGCATGACATTTCTGACCAGAATGTGTTACCTGCTGCGCCACGACATTGTAATATGCCGCTTTACTACAGACTAAAAAAAAAAAATTGTTCTGCACACATTAACATATGCACTGTGACACCACCGCTGCACAGTTCAATGTCCTGCAGAATGTGGACGGTGTAGAGCTTGCAATGCGTTTTAAATCGCTTTGATTGTTTCATTCTCTTGTAATATCGAGACAGAAAATCTGGACTATTACTTTTTCAAATTATTTCAATATTTGTGTATATATATTTGTATTCTGATGCTGTTATAATATGTTGTATTTGTATGTTTTATTTCTCCAAATATGGAGGTGCAATAAATAATAATAATAGGGTGCAATATGTATATTATTGTCCAGCTGGGCTTCTAACCATTTCAATCCAGAAGTGTTTATTGGTAAGGCATTTTGCTCTACTATACCACATGCTGCATGAATGCCATAGAAGGTCATGCACTTCATAGGGAATATTTTTCCCATGAAATAATACTGATAACTATTTTTACTATGAGTTTAGCATCCCAATCAAACGAGACTTGATTGAACTGTAGTTGGGCATGTGTTAAAGACAACATCAATTTTATTAAATTATATCCCAAATGAAAAACCATTGCAATAAGAAGATATAGGGAATATCGGAAGGGTAATAAAAAGCCATATAACAATTTCCTGTTGTTCATCTTTCATCATACGACATTTTAATGTGCTGATACGACATTATTATATCAGGATACGTGCCATTATGCGACCAGGATGTGCATTATAATCGTAATATGGCAGTATTTTATTAGAATAGGGCATTATATTGTCAGAATGTGGGGGGGGGGGTATATATATCGTCCCATTTCGTTCTGAAAATCTTTATTATAATTTAGCTTCAGAACTGTCTTAAATGTTATCAAATTTCATAAAACATGATACATTATATTCAGCGTTCATTTATCATTCGGATACATTTTTTTTTTGATATAACAAGGCAATTGTTAAAATGAGAGTCGTTAGTGGAAATTAATCATTTCCTAAGCCGTTTCCTCGGTTGTGACGTTTAGATGATTTTGCAACGTGAAGAAAATAATATTCAAACCAGTCCAAAATGAGGTGTTACATTCGATTCTAGGCTTTTTGTTTCAGAGCTTGAAAGGTAATGGTAGTCTCTGCTGAAAAGACATAACTTACATTGGGGTTAATTATTGGCACCCATCTACAACCTAGGTCTTTCATGCCAACAATTAAAAATTCAAAATTGTTCGCTGGCGGCAATTTTGTTCTATACTAATTAACCACTCTCCCATGGTCGAATTTTGGAATATTTTTTGGGGGGGATTCTGAGGTCTCAAATAACGATATAAAACTAAAAAAACGTCGGGCCATTTATTTTCTTATATCTAACTGACTAAAATCACAACCTCAGAAGAGTTTCTGGCCCCATTCTGGCCAGTGTTCAGGCTAGACGAGATCTAACTTAAGATTTAGCTGTTTTCAAGCTTAGGCTACTAGTATTCTACTACCGCTAGTTGTGTTCTTTCAGAGACAGCCGGAGAAACTAGGCATAGAGGTCACCTTCAAAATGTATTCAACAAGATATGACACGGAGTGCCACGTGATATCATCGTACCGCATTGTGTGAACACTCGTGCTTCATTGTGTTTCACGGATGATTCAATATTAGACAAACACAACACTCAATCACTGCTCTACCCACCAGACACCAGGTAAACACAGCACTGAACGAGACGCCTTAATCCAACAAACAACAGACAAATAGTCCTGCTCTTTTTTCCCGGTGAACACGAGACAATGACATGATTCTGGACTGTTGCTGGGCCAGCATTGCAGACGTTAGTTCAACATTAAGCAAACATTCGGTCGATGTTTCATGTTTGCGAGTTTTTTTCGTTGCCAACTGAAAGTTCAAAAAACATGAGGCGTTAAATACAGTCCGTCATTTGTTCAGTCTCTGTTCACTCTGATCTCTCCTGAAATCTGGATCACGTTCAGACGGTGAAGCTCAGAACAGAGTTCTTATCAAACAAAATCTCAGGACATATAGTGTTATTTTATTTTTTCTGCACGATGAATGTACATATTGAGTGAAGGGACATCCTTAAATAGTTGGAGCTCTTGATGAGGTAAGATGTGCGTGAAAAGTGAAGTTTATTCACTTACTTTCCTATGCATTTTATAATCTTATCTCATTTTTTTTTTTGCTACAATATGGTTGACACAATAAATACCCTGGTAACATCAGGATATTGGCCCAATATCCGACGAATAATACGAATAATTTAATGCACATTTAGCCCTGGAGGTCTGAGGCCAAGCACGCTACCTCTCGGTCACGAGTGGATGGGGAAGAAACATGTTTGATTCTTTCAAACCGGCGAGACCGGGAAACGAGCCCCGAACTCTAGCGTGAAAGGCAGCGGTGCTAACCACTATCCTAGGGCCTCAGCCCATCCGGAAGGGGAGCCGCGCCGAAAAAAATACCGCTAGGTGGCGCTTTTTTGCACTTGTCGGCATTTTGACACACTAAGTAACGAAAAAGTGGCATTTTTAAAATAAAAATTGAGTTATCCATACCAGGATATTTTTACATCTGTTGGAAATTGTCACATTGCTCAATATTTAAAAGGTGCTGTGGAACTTTTAAAATATTTTAAATGATAAATGTATGAACAAATATATTATTGTGCGTGATATATTTCGACAATAATTGATGATGACATAATAATAATATTATGATGTGACATATAAGGATTTGTTTTACAACTCTAGCTCTGTCAGATATTTACACCAACTTAACAGTCATCTTGTTTTTACCTCTAGATGACATAAAATTAACCTTTCCAATAAAATGAGTGCAATAAATTTAGTCCAACTTTATGTATTGCATGAGAATATATGCTTACTATTTCATAACATGACAATTAATGGTGGTTATTGGTGAAAGCAAGTCATTGTCGTGATGGTTAATGGCAGACATATTGAATTTGACCTCTAGATGACCTTGACATGTAAAACTACCCATTTCAAAAAATATAAGTATTCAAATCAGTCCACAAATGATGTATTGTATTAAATTATAGGTCTACTATTTCATAACATGGATATTTATGCTGGTTGATGGTGAAAATCATTTTCAAGGTGTTTATTGGCTCTTGACATTTTTTTATATCTAAATGTCCTTGAAACGTAATATTACCTATTCCAATGACACCAGTGTATTACATTAGATTATAAGACTATTACATGTATTTCAAAAACTAAAAATTCAAAAAGACCGATGGCAACCGTTTTGGATTTATGCAAATAAACAATCAATGAAATGTTTTTTCGGCGGCTCCCCTTCCATTATTGATAATAGGTCGGGACGGTTATCCATGCCAAATTTAATGTTTGTATCATTTATTATATTCTGTGAAACTCAATGACCTCGACCTCCTTTATTTTCACCGAGCTGGCTAATACAATGAAGTATGGGGGAAGGTTCTTATATAACCTTGTTTTCACCGAGTGACGTCACTGCGTTTCACAGAATGTTTATTTTTGTTTTTTTGGTATAAAAACGTATAATTGTTTTTTATCTTTCATTTAAATATAAAACTAAACTATTAAAATATGATATGGCGAAGAAAATTAAATAGACCAAAAAATCATAAAAATTATTCCGGTACTGCATAAAAATACTGTAAATTAAGAACAATATATAACCCAATGTTTGGTTTATCGTTCTAAAAAATAAATTTAAATATTTGCAAACAAGAAAAAAATAAATACGATCTACATAACTCCCTTAAAGTTCAGTATAACTAAAGGAAAGCAAAGTTTAAAATTTGTCATTTTTTCAAATAAAATTTCATTAAAATGCTTTTGTTTATTTTTGTTCCGATTTTGCATCATCTACACAGCTGTCGTAGATATATTGGTCAATTTTTCAAACGATTTTTGTATCCTGAATTTTTTTTGCGAGACGATTTTCTCATATTAATTGTCACAAGTTATTTTTGATGCTCCGGTGTTAAAAGGGTTAAAATGACATATTTTGGACACTTTAATTTTTGGTTACTGTTCTTAAATTTAAAGCTTAGATGTCCAGGAATAAGAAAAAACCATAAAACCTATGTCGCAGAGGGGGGGGGGGTGCAGCGAATTTCTATTTTTTGGAAACAGCCCCAGGCCTACTTGGAAAAACCCGTAGTAAACGATTAGCTATGTTAGCAAGCTAAAAAATGTCCCTAGTGCCATTTTTATGCCGTCATCACCCAAAGATGTATATTAGGGTATAACTCGGTCAATATCACAGATAACGGCACATTAAGGGTGTCTACACCCATGGTTTGAGGGTCAAAGAACACAATAAAACTATTTTTATAGTGATCTGATGTGTTACAGAAAATTTAGTATGCAAATTAGCGCCGCCATTGCCGAAAAATGTATATTTATATATAGCTCAGTCAATATCGCAGATTACGGCACAACAGGGTCAATGAAGACAGTAAAAACATTTTTGGAGTAATCTGGTTTGTTTTAGAAAAAAAAGTATGCAAATTATTGGCCCCATATGTCGCTCAATAGAACTATCGTTCTTAACTGAACAGCTAAAGATTTTTACCCCTAGATTGTGAGGGCTAGTAAACACAATAAAATATCATTAGATTTATCTGATAAGTTTGAAGAACAATAACTGCGTTTCCAGCATTATAGAAAATAACTAAGATAACTGTTAAAGTGGCTGCAGTGGCAAAAATCAGTTTGTTTGTGGCCAACATCACATTTGTGGTGGTTTTAAAGTGGCTGTGATGACTGCCAAGATCACTTTCGATCGTAGCGGCTGAGATAATTTTTTAAATGGCCGTGATCACTTCTTCAGTGGTCAAAATCACTTTTGAAGGGACTCACTTTTTAAGTGGCTGACATCAGCTTGTTAGTGGCCAAGATATAATATCGCATATAATGATATATATATATATAGTGGCTGAGATAACTTTTAAAGTGACTGAGGTCACTTCTTCATTTGGCCGCTATAACATTAAAGTAGCTGTGATCACTTCTTCAATGGCCAATATCACATTTGTACTGATATTTGCAGATTACTGTTGTTTTTTGTTGAATGACACCAGATTCACCTTTTTGGTGGCTGAGATCATTTTTAAAGAGGCTGTGATTACTTCTTCAGTAGTCACGATCAGTTCTGTAGGGGAGGATATCACTTTCGAAGTGGCTGACATCAGTTTGTTAGAGTGGCTGTGATGACTTCTTCAGTGGTGAAGATCACTTTTATAGTGGCTGAGATTACTTTTAAAGTCGCTGTAATCACTCCTTCAGTGGCCTCGATCACCTTTGTAGTGACCAAGATCACTTTTGTAGTGGCTGCGATAACTGTTCATTTAACTGTGATCAGTTTTGTAGTGACTGAGATAATTTTAAACTGCCTGCGATCACTTCTTTTGTGACCAAGATCACTTTTGTAGTGGATGAGACAATCAGTTTGTTAGAGTGGCTGTGATGACTTCTTCAGTGGTAAAGATCACTTTTATAGTGGCTGAGATTACTTTTAAAGTCGCTGTAATCACTCCTTCAGTGGCCTCGATCACCTTTGTAGTGACCAAGATCACTTTTGTAGTGGCTGCGATAACTGTTCATTTAACTGTGATCAGTTTTGTAGTGACTGAGATAATTTTACTTCTTCAGTGGTCAACATCACTTTTGTAATGACTGATATCACTTTTTAAGTGGCTGACATCAGTTTGTTAGTGGCCAAAATCACCTTTGTAGTGGCCGAGATCATTTTTAGGGATGATGTGATCACTTCTTCAGTGGCTAAGCTCACTTATATAGGGGCTGAGATAACTTATAACGTGGCTATAATCACTTCTATAGTAGCCAAGATCACTTTTGTAATGTCCAAAATCACCTTTGTAGTGGCTGTGATAACTGTTAAAGTAACTGAGATCACTTTTAAAGTGGAAGTGATCACTTCTTCAGTGGCCAAGATCACTTTTGTAGTGGCTGAGACAATTAGATCACTTCTTCAGTGGCCAAGATCATTTTCGTAATGGCTGAGATCACTTTTGTAGTGGCTTTGTTAACTGTTAAAGTAACTGTGATCACTTTTGTGGTGGCTGAGATAACTTTCAAAGTGGATGTGGTCACTTCCTCAGTGGCCAATAAACTTTTGTAGTGATCAAGATCACTTGTGCAGTGGTTGAGACAATTTAATCACTTCTTCAGTGGCGAAGATCATTTTCGTAGTTGCTGAGATAACCGTTAAAGTGGCTGTGATCACTTCTTCAGTGGCCAAGATCACTTTTGTAGTGGTTGAGACATTGTTGATCACTTCTTCAGTGGCTAATATCATTTTCGTGGTGGCTGAGATACCTTTTAACGTGGCTGTTGTCACTTCTTCAGTGGCCATACACTTTTGTAGTGACTAAGACTGCAGTGGCCAAGATCACAGTGGCTGAAATACCTTTTAAAGTGGCTGTGATCACTAGTTACCCCTCAGCCATTAAGGCTGTGGGGTATAGTGATCACCAGAGGCGTGCGGTCAGGCGGGCGGTTGGGCAGTCTGGCGGTCAGGCGGGCGGGCGGTAAGAAATTCAGCTCTTACTACAAAGTTAAGTGATAATTTATTTTTATTTTTACAGACATGACATATGTGCCTGGGCAATTCATCTCATATATTTTTTTGCACCAAGCCATAAGCGGCCATTTTCCAAGATGGCCGCCTAAAAAGCTTGTGGGCACTATGACTCATGAACCGTTACTTGGATTGCATTCAAAGTTGGCATGGTTGTTTTCTAGGTATTTCTGATGATCTGATTAACTTTCGGGATAAATCCATAAAAAAATGGCTGCCGCAGCCATTGAAAAAAAGATGGCCACATAAAAACCTTGTGAGCACGATAACTTATGAACCGTTGCTTGGATTGCATTCAAATTTGGCATGGTTGTTTTCTAGGTAGTTCTGATGATCTGATTAACTTTTGGAATAAATCCATTAAAAACAAAATGGCCGCCGCAGCCATTTTAAAAACGACATGGTGGTAATGGGGGTCATTTTTTCTCATTATTTCTTGATATTGATGGACAGAGCCTATGGCTGAGGAGTCCTGCCATCTATTGATGGCTATTTTTTTTCAGTGGCCAAGATATTTTTTTTTGTAGTGACCAAGATCACCTTCCAGTGGCTGCCATCAGTTTGTCGGTGGCCAAGATCACCTTTGTAGTGGCTGCGATAACTTTTAAAGTAGTTGTGAATACTTCTTCAGTGGTCAAAATCACCTTTGTAGTGAGTGAGGCAACTTTTAAAGTGGCTGTGATCACTGGCCAAAATCACATTTGTAGTGCTGCGATAACGTTCAAAGTGATTGTAATCACTTCTTCAGTTGTCAAGATCATCTTTGTAGTTACCTAGATCACTTTTTTAGTGGCTGGCATCAGTTTGTAAGTGTCAAGATAACCTTTGTTGTGGCTAAGATAATTTTAGGGGGGATGTGATAACTTCTTCAGTGGCTGAGATTACTTCTATAGCAGCCGAGATAACTTTTAACGTGGCTGTGGTCACTTCTTCAGTGGTCAAGATCACTTTTGTAGTGACCAAGATCATTTTTGTAGTGGTTGCGATCATTTTTAGAGTAGCTGTGATCATTTCTTTTCGTAGTGGGTGAGTGAACTTTTAAAATGGCTGTGATCACTTCTTCAGTGGCCAACATCACTATTTTAGTGACCAAGATAACTTTTTATTGGCTGACATGAGTTGGTTAGTGACCAAGATCATCTTTCGTAGTTGCTGCGATAACTTTTAAAGTGGCTGTGATCACTACTTCAGTGGCCAAGATCACCTTTGCAGTGGCTGTGATCACGCCTTCAGCCTATGCTTCCCACTATGAAGAAGAAAGTACGTGCTATCTAGCTCTATAGTTTAGACTAGATCACGCATAACATTTAATTGAGATACCAGCCTATTACAGCCTAGGCTTTAGATGTGATAAGCTCGACTAGCCTTAATCATGTTCATCTACTCTTCTTTTTAGAAATAATCATATCCATCCATGGCATGCATGTAGCTTAGACCAGTTCAATTAGCCTAACAAGGCTGGTCCGAGCTATGATAGGCCTATCCTCTGTAATCTTATAACCAAGCTTTACAGTAATTTTAAAAATGCTTCTGGTCATTTGATGTTTCCAAACTTAATAAATGATTCAAATGATATTTTAAGTGTGTTCACCAACCCTCAGAACCTAGGGTAGGACATTTTAACTTTTCAGTTTTCAAAGATAGGCTTATTGGGCGACATAATAAATGAAATCAATTATTCAGTGATGCCTGCACTAATTTGCATAGTATTTTTTCTGCAACACACCACAGACCAAAAATTATTTTACTGTCTTCATCGACTCTCAAAACATGGGTGTAGATTTTTAAATGTTTTTAATGTCTCTTGTAACCCTCAAAACATGGGTGTAGACACCATTATTGTACCGTTAATTGTGATATTGACCGAGCTATAACTAAATATACATTTTTCGGTAATGGCGGCGCTAATTTGCATACTGAATTTTCTGAAACACACCATATCACTCTAAAAATGGTTTTATTGTCTTCTTTGACACGCAAAAAATAGGTGTAGACACCCTTAGTGTGCCGTTATCAGAGTTATTGACCGAGCTATAACTTAATATACATTTTTCAGTAATGGCAGCACAAATTTGCATAAAAATGGCACTAAGGATATTTTTTCAGCTTGTTAACACAGCTACTCGTTTTCTACGTTTTTTTCCAAGCTAAATACACCAATTAGAAGTATATTTCCGAGGGTGCATGGGAATCCTATTTTTCGACTAGAATAATAAGCGTTAAACCTATCATATACAGTGCGGGGATCGACTTTAGTCGTCAGAATCTCTGACGACTAAAGTTGATCCCCGCACTGTAAGAGTAAAAATATTTATAATGGCCGTAGTCCTATAACATAGGTATTCAAATGTATCAGAACGAGCTAACTAAGACATTTACGATGATGTCAAATTAGAAAAAAACCTTTGGTCTCCCAACATTTTCATAAAATAATTCAGCGCTTTAAGGGTTAAAATCACCTCAGTCGGCTCGATATTCAAACGCAAGCCGGAGTTTAGGATGCTTCAGTCAGCTATGATGACTGTTTCTGCCCTCCAGGATTTTTCTTCACATCATGGCCTGAATGCCATTCTGGATTGTGTGATTAATATTAAGAAATAATTAAGCTAAGATAGCTGTCATGTTAGATTAAAATCCGCTTGCCGGCAAACCTCAATCAGCTCTTTTTTTTAATATCCACATAATTGTGACATTCATTCTAAGAATACGTTTTTACTAAACTATAATAATTATTATTTGTAGCTCATACAATCTCTAAAAATAACTAGAAAAATACCCAATTCTAACATTTCAGAAAAATAAAATAGAAAATAATTGTTAGTTATTGTTTATTTGATTACCGACGTCATATGATTATGTCTATACCGAAATAACTGTACAGTCCAGGAGATCATGTGATATTTGTTTCTCGATCACTAACGGTCAAACAATTTTGGCCCGTACATGACCGTATTGGCGGTAGTCTACTGTGGGCGTGGTCTGGAGTAGAGTACTATACTAACAGAGTGGGCGTGGTCTGGAGAACAGTACTATACTAGCAGAGTGGGCTTGGTCTGGAATAGAGTACTATACTAACAGAGTGAGCGTGGTCGGAATTGAGTACTATACTTGGGCCTTTAGCCTGAACGCAATCTTAATATCCTGTTATCTATGTTACAGATAAGCTCCAGACATGGCCAGCAAGGTCCTGGTAGAACACTCGGAGCTCTCCTGTGGCATCTGCCTGGAGGTGTTTAAGGATCCTCGTGCGTTACCTTGCCTCCATAGCTTCTGTTATGAATGTCTGGAAGGATGGTTGAACAAATCAAAATCAAACAAAACTATCTGCTGCCCTCTATGTAAGGAAGAGTCACCTGTACCATCAGGCGGCCTGAAGACAACCAAACGCAACTACTTTCTGGCTGATCTGGTGAAAAGAATGGATGCAATCGAGGTAGAATCATGGCATAGAGGAAATGAATGCACCAAGAAAGCTATCACATTGAGGGATGTAGCCCCCTTCTATTGTAAAGATCACCCCAGTCATGAAGTTGACCAGTACTGTGTTGATTGTGATTTCGGTGCATGCAGTACTTGCCTGCTGCAAAATCACAAGGATCACAATCTGGTTGACATAGCAGAGCAAGCCAAGATTAGCATCAACCAACTACAACACATTCTGAAGCAAACAACCACCATGATACAACTTATTGATCAACACATAGACGACAGCAACAAATATGATAAACAATCAACGACTGATATCGAGAACATAAAAAACAAAATCAACAAAGTCATTGACGGAATGATAGACAAGCTAAATAAACAACGAGGCCAGCTGATAACTTCATTAGACAACATTTACAAACAAAAGGAGAAGGTGATGATGACAGTCCGTGATGGCCAGGATTTCAACAAAACTGCAACGACAAACCTTCGATCCTATACGGACAATATGTTACGTCACGGCAGAGATTATGATAGAGTACAGCAGGTGAGGGATATACAGTCACAGCTGGCTTCTGCTAACAAAGCCAGTATTCCCTCATTTGTGTGGAATCTTCATGAGATCAAGGCATCAGCACATGACATGACCGTGGCCAGTGTAAGTATGAAGACAGATGTGATGGAAATAGAAGGTATGGGTGGCCATGTGAGGGGGTCAGTGGCTGGGGCTGGGTCTGTCATGGATAATATAGTAGCTAAGATACCCCTGATAGAGAGGGGCAGGCTACTTAACGGTCTGGAGGTGATGGGTCAGACTGTGTGGGCTGTACACTGTGGACGGTTATCTCTATATGCCTACCCTGTGACGTCACCACACCAGTCACAGAAGTTATCCATACAGGGGCTGTTAAACCCTACAGATGTGGTGAGGTTTCCTTCTGGACAGTCACAACTTGTAATTAGTGATCCTCCCAACGACCAGTTACTGTGGGTTAAAGTAGAGCAACGTAATGGTGTTTGGAGTGTGACCTCACAGAGGTCAGTGAAGGTCAGATATCTTTCACCAGGTCTCGGCGTCCATGACAACCAGCTGCTGGTGTGTGATGATAACGTGATACATGTATTGTCTACGTCAGGTGAGGAGACACACAGAGTGACCATGCCACAGGGTGTGATGCCATGGAAAGCTGTGGCTCAGCCCACATCACCTGGATTTGTCATCGGGGACTGGACCAACAGACAGGTTCTCCTGGTGACTGAGAAGGGAGAGATACAACACACATACCAGGGTCAGGAGGGGTTTTATCCTGGTGACATTGTTTGCCACGGTCACTCTATCTATGTCACTGACCGGGACAATCGCAGTGTAGATGAGCTGAGTGTTGATGGACGTCACGTCAGACAACTGATCAGAGGACAAGGTGTGATGTGGCCTATCAGTATATGTATAGATGACACAGGTCGTCTGTATGTGGTGCAGGGTGCACCCAGGGAGCAGGAAGTGTGGGTGATAGAGACAACAGACACACAAGCGACACCTGGTGACAGAATACTCACAGAAGAGACCAACATGAACCTCTACGTCACCTGGTGTGATTAACATGAACCTGAATCTCAGCGTCACCTGGTGTGATTAACATGAACCTGTTGTGATTAACCCTATAAATACTGACTTTGTTTTCTACATAATTATATTCTTCAGCTTCAAATGAGCCAAACCTATACCTATGTATAGATCTACCTAGACAAGATGTTGACGTTAATAATTAGTGACATGGGGGCTTGAGGAACGCCTTTGTTGATAAAATATAATTCACATCATCTCAGCAGACACGTGATTTTGATCCGATGATGGCCTAATTCTGACCCACCCACCGTACATGGTGCTGACCCTACATTGAACCTGGGTATAAAGTTCATCTGCGATTGAAAGGGTTCAATGGGAAACACATTTGATCGACCCTTTAAGAGCTAGGAATATATATATATATATATATATATTTAATAATAATAATATATATATTGTTGTAACAATATCAGTGTATTGTTGGGTCACCTCTTACGACGCTTCCCCAGCATTAACTCAACATTAGGATTGAATGTCTGTTTTTTTGGGTGGCTAAAGACACTTGTCACTATCACCAGCATGGCTCTCTCCCAGTAACACGCCGTGTGGCCGGGTGCTGGGTTGGGTTGTCCCAGCATCGCAGAGGGTGGGCCAACATTGGCCTGGCATATATATATATATGATAAGATATTTATTCATGTATTCATAATATGACATTAACTTGTAGTAAAATAGTCTGATTACTGATTACAGCCTCATTTACTTCTTGTTATTTTTTTTATTTCAACATATGCAGCACCAAGTGATGTATTACTTCCTATGAAAACCAAACGCCCATTCATTCATTCATTCATTCATTCATTCATTCATTCATTCATTCATTCATTCATTCATTCATTCATTCATTCATTCATTCATTCATTCATTCATTCATTCATTTATTCATTCATTCATTCATTTATTTATTCATCCATTCCTTCATACATTCGTTCATTTGTTCGTTCGTTCGGTCGTTCGTTCACTCGTTCATTCATTCATTCATTCATTCATTCATTCATTCATTCATTCATTCATTCATTCATTCATTCATTCATCCATTCATTCATTCATTCATTCATTCATTAGTTCATTCATTCATTCATTCATTCATTTATTCATTCATTCATTTATTCATTCATTCATTCATGTATTCATTCATTCATTTATTCATTCATTCATTCATTCATTCATTCATTCATTCATTCATTTACTTATTCATTCATTCATTCATTCGTTCCTCGTTCGTTCGTTCATTCGCTCGTTCGTTTGTTCGTATGTTCGTTCATTCGTTTGTATGTTCGTTTATTCATTCATTCATTCATTCATTAATTAATTAATTCATTCATTCATTCATTCATTCATTCATTCATTCATTCATTCATTCATTCATTCATTCATTCATTTGTTCGTTCGTTCGTACGTTCGTTCATTCGTTTGTTCGTTCGTTCGCTCGTTCGTTCATTCGTTTGTTCGTATGTTGGCTCATTTCTTCATTCATTCATTCATTCATACATTCATTCGTTCATTCGTTCGTTCGTTCGTTCGTTCGTTCGTTCATTCATTCATTCATTCATTCATTTATTTATTCATCCATTCCTTCATACATTCGTTCATTTGTTCATTCGTTCGGTCGTTCGTTCATTCATTCATTCATTCATTCATTCATTCATTCATTCATTCATTCATTCATTCATTCATTCATTCATTCATTCATTCATTCATTCATTCATTCATTCATTCATTCATTCATTCATTCATTCATTAGTTCATTCATTCATTCATTCATTTATTCATTCATTCATTTATTCATTCATTCATTCATGCATTCATTCATTCATTTATTCATTTATTCATTCATTCATTCATTCATTCATTCATTCATTCATTCATTTACTTATTCATTCATTCATTCATTCGTTCCTCGTTCGTTCGTTCATTCGCTCGTTCGTTCGTTCGTATGTTCGTTCATTCGTTTGTATGTTCGTTTATTCATTCATTCATTAATTAATTAATTAATTAATTTATTTATTTATTCATTCATTCATTCATTCATTCATTCATTCATTCATTCATTCATTCATTCATTCATTCATTCATTCATTTGTTCGTTCGTTCGTACGTTCGTTCATTCGTTTGTTCGTTCGTTCGCTCGTTCATTCGTTTGTTCGTATGTTGGCTCATTTCTTCATTCATTCATTCATTCATTCATACATTCATTCGTTCATTCGTTCGTTCGTTCGTTCGTTCGTTCGTTCGTTCGTTCGTTCGTTCGTTCGCTCGTTCGTTCGTTCGTTCGTTCGTTCGTTCGTTCGTTCATTCATTCATTCATTCATTCATTCATTCATTCATTCGTTCTTTTGTTTGTTCATTCGTTCGTTCACTCGCTTGTTGATCCTTACCCTCATTCATTTCTGCATCACACACGGGTGGAACTGTCCTTCTGGGGACAGATCGATATTCCGACATGCCTATGTTCCGACAGGTCTATATTCCGACATAGCTATGTTCTGACATGTCGATATTACGCCAGGTCTATATTCTGACAGGTCTATATTCCGACAGGTCTATATTCCGACAGATTTATATTCTGATAGGTCTATATTCCGACAGGTCGATATTCCGACAGGTCGATATTCCGACAGGTCGATATTCCGACAGGTCGATATTCCGACAGGTCTATATTCCGACAGGTCTATATTTCGACAGGTCCATATTTCGACAGGTCTATATTCCGACAGGTCGCTATTTCGACAGGTCGATATTACAACAGTTTCCTTATTCTGACAGATCGTTATTCCGACACATAGAAACATGCGTAGGCGACATGTGCTCATAGCTAAACAGTTCAACCATGGCAACCTACCACGTTTTCTGTCCCGAAACAATTATCACCTTCGCCAATTAATTTGTGTTTCAGATCACGGAACAATCCATTACATTTTGGGATGATCCGGATAACGATTCGGTTTATATTCTCTGACTTTGGTTGATCGAGAAACATGTTATCGATGCTCGAGAACCCGTTCTAGAAGTGTTCAAGAACATCAAAAAATATCGAAACACGTGATAGATTCGCTAACACGTGTTCAAAGCTCGATAACACTTTATTGAAGTTTGATACAACGTTATCAAAGTTGAAAAAACACGATATTGAAGTTTGAAAACACTTTATCGTAGGTAGCTAACACGTGCCCATTTGTATGCTTATTCATTTGTATGACATACATTTGTTATGTTTTTCACCCCTTTAAAAAAAACACACGAAACGGTGGTGATTAGCTGGTTTTGTTATGTGGTAGAATGTGTCAGGGTCAAATGATAAGGATTAGAATAGGACATACTACTAAACTATACTGCGTCTGAAGTTTCAAACGATCTACTTGGTACTTGATTCCATAATGGAACAGATAAACAATGGTGGTCGGAATAATTAGAGAGAGTGTCTCAAAACGTTATAGATCTATCGTTGGACGTATCAAGGAGTTCAACTATGAACAGCAATTTATTTATTTTGTAAGTAGACTAGACGTATTTGAATCTATTTTAATGTTGCAGAGATGAACCCAGCTAAACAATAAACGCTCAACATCTGAGACGACACTACCAGATACATTGCACCAGTGTTGGGCTAACGTTGGCCCACCGTCTTCGACTCTAGATCAGAATTAATCAAATACTGGTTCAATATGTTTTTTAATGTTGGGCCAGCATTGGCCCGTCGTCTGTTTTTTTTCATTTCAAAACCTCAAATTCCTGGACACAGCCCTTACACGATTCTCGCTGATTGAACACAGAGATCTAGGTTGTGTTTAGCCACAGAATCTGTAGGACATTGGCCTCGGGTTTCCTTTTGACGCGATAATGCCATGTTGTTCAGAAAGCGACGTAGAGCAATATTCACACTATATGAAAAACCCTTCTGTCGCGATACTGCCACATTGTGGAGTGAGCGATGTGAATCAATGTGCAATGACCCAATGTGCTCTGGGTGGGCGCTATAGTGGAAATAAAATTAGCCACAATCTCCGGCTGTGGCTAAAGGGACATAAATTCACGTCGCTGTTTTTGGCGAAAAAAGTCCAAAAAAGTTTAGTCACAAAGAAAATCTTTTAGCATTTGGCGAAGTGGCGAGTGCTAGCGCTCAACTAGGACTGCTGTGTTCATAAAAATGAAATGAATCGGGCTTTAGGCCACCTTTGTGCACATATAGGCTAAACTGGGCCAGGAGAACCTCCTGAGGATGGTGAGATGATTGAGATGACACTGCCCTCCAGACACAGGATTCGAAATTCGAGCCCTGGCGGTCTGAGGCCGAGCACGCTACCTCTCGGTCACGGAGGCTCCCCACAATACTGACTTTCACACGTGGATGGGGAAGAAACATTTTTTGTTTCTTTCAAACCGCCGAGACCGGGAACCGAACCCCGATCTCTGGCGTGAAAGGCAGCGGTGCTAACCACTACCCTAGGGCCCCCGCCCTGCTGTGTTCATGATAGACCAGCGGACAACATACATTGACCCAATGCTGGGTTAATGCTGGGTCACCGTCACCGCGGGGATCAAGTTTTGAGATTCTGACGTCTTAAGTCAATCCCCGCTGTGAAATAGTAAAACATTTATAATGGTCAGAAACCGGATATGTTTAGCGTTCCTGATGTTTGCACCACATCAGAAATGTCTTAGCTAGCTCTTTCTGCTTCATTTGAATACCTATGCTAAAGGTCCACGACCATTATAAATATTTTCATTCTTTCAGAGTGGGGATCGTTTTTATATGTCAGAATCTGACGTCTACAGACCTGACGCGGCAGGCACATTAGTAGCATGAAGTGTACTGGCCAACCAGAAAACCATCATTCATGTAATAAATAGTCGGGTTATGGTCAGTTTAACGCTTTTAATGCTGGCAAAATTGGCGTATGGTTGGTTTAACGTTGACACCATCACCTTCAACGTCTTCAAACGTCTTCAACGCTGGCCCATTTTTAACCCATCGGGTAAACGTCTCGTGTTTGCTGGGTGTAAATCTAGTAAGGTGGCTTCTTGTTCATATACATCGCTATCAAGAATACATGTGAGCAGCCAAGTAAACAACATTATTTAGCATGGTTTGCCACGTGACGAGAGCCAGTGCGTGATTGGCTGGCAAGAAAAAAGTCGTAAGCGTCCACCGCGCGTCATAATCTGACGGTAGCGATCACCGCACCGAAACGGTCCCCTGACGTTTACCCCCATTCCTCACTTTTTTCCGGATGGTCACGTGTACAGTATATGACCTGTTACTAAGGAGCCACATGATGTCACTTCACAAATAATGGGGCAGATTTCATGAGTGAGTGGATATTGTAGACGTCTAAAGTCTGTTCCCGCACTGAAAGGGTTAAGAACACTCCAGACGGATTCAAAGTCCTGCTTCCGGGAAAAAGATCAAGAAGATTTCCCGGAACAGAGGCCTCGGGGGCGATAATTAGACGATATTTGTCTGTGATGAGGTGCTGAATGAGCGGTGGAGTTGTCACAATGGCCGTGTTCAAAACAGCAGGCTATTATTATGAGGCGATGGAGATAGCCGTTGTTTATTCTCTGCTGTCTAGACATGTGTTCAAGCAGTGTAGATCTCATGTGCCATATCTCTGTATTCATGGATTATTTGTATTCAAAATATTTCAAACATTTCGCAAAATTTGTAGGGTTGTTGCCAAGTGACCAGATAATAATGGTTGCAAAATTCCGTGAAAATCCCTCGAGAATTAACTGAGTAATCAGCGAAAAGCTAACTTTCGTTTTGGACAAACTCCACCGTCGGACAGACTATAGTTAAATGTGGCGAAAAGATCATTGACAGCTAGGTACCATACCATGTATATTTGTGCAGGTTGAGATTGTTCATTGATGTTTGTCATAACTTACACAGTACGTCCACATAGACAGGTAAATACCACGAGCAGACGTTACCATGTCAGCAGCATCCTTTATATTTGTTTGTTGTATATGTATTTTACTATTATTATCAGTGATGACGTCATGATGCTGTGACTGCGTATTATAAACTAATAAGGTAAAGATGTCCATTGCCGACAGAGACTAAGAAAATGGCCGCCTCCATTTAATAAATAAACCAAATTGAATAATCAGTGATGACGTCATGATGCTGTGACTGCGTATTATAAACTAATAAGGTAAAGATGTCCATTGCCGACAGAGACTAACAAAATGGCCGCCTCCATTAATTAAATAAACCAAATTGAATAATCAGTGATGACGTCATGATGCTGTGACTGCGTATTATAAACTAATAAGGTAAAGATGTCCATTGCCGACAGAGACTAACAAAATGGCCGCCTCCATTAATTAAATAAACCAAATTGAATAATCAGTGATGACGTCATGATGATGTGACTGCGGATTATAAACTAATAAGGTAAAGATGTCCATTGCCGACAGAGACTAAGAAAATGGCCGCCTCCATTTAATAAATAAACCAAATTGAATAATCAGTGATGACGTCATGATGCTGTGACTGCGTATTATAAACTAATAAGGTAAAGATGTCCATTGCCGACAGAGACTAACAAAATGGCCGCCTCCATTAATTAAATAAACCAAATTGAATAATCAGTGATGACGTCATGATGCTGTGACTGCGTATTATAAACTAATAAGGTAAAGATGTCCATTGCCGACAGAGACTAACAAAATGGCCGCCTCCATTAATTAAATAAACCAAATTGAATAATCAGTGATGACGTCATGATGCTGGGACTGCGGATTATAAACTAATAAGGTAAAGATGTCCATTGCCGACAGAGACTAACAAAATGGCCGCCTCCATATAATAAATAAACCGATTTGAATAAGGATGACGTCATGATGCTGTGACTGCGTATTATAAACTAATAAGGTAAAGATGTCCATTGCCGACAGAGACTAACAAAATGGCCGCCTCCATTAATTAAATAAACCAAATTGAATAATCAGTGATGACGTCATGATGCTGTGACTGCGGATTATAAACTAATAAGGTAAAGATGTCCATTGCCGACAGAGACTAAGAAAATGGCCGCCTCCATTTAATAAATAAACCAAATTGAATAATCAGTGATGACGTCATGATGCTGTGACTGCGTATTATAAACTAATAAGGTAAAGATGTCCATTGCCGACGGAGACTAACAAAATGGCCGCCTCCATTAATTAAATAAACCAAATTGAATAATCAGTGATGACGTCATGATGCTGTGACTGCGTATTATAAACTAATAAGGTAAAGATGTCCATTGCCGACAGAGACTAACAAAATGGCCGCCTCCATTAATTAAATAAACCAAATTGAATAATCAGTGATGACGTCATGATGCTGTGACTGCGTATTATAAACTAATAAGGTAAAGATGTCCATTGCCGACAGAGACTAACAAAATGGCCGCCTCCATTAATTAAATAAACCAAATTGAATAATTAGTGATGACGTCATGATGCTGTGACTGCGGATTATAAACTAATATGGTAAAGATGTCCATTGCCGACAGAGACTAACAAAATGGCCGCCTCCATTAATTAAATAAACCAAATTGAATAATCAGTGATGACGTCATGATGCTGTGACTGCGGATTATAATCTAATAAGGTAAAGATGTCCATTGCCGACAAAGACTAACAAAATGGCCGCCTCCATTTAATAAATAAACCAAATTGAATAATCAGTGATGACGTCATGATGCTGTGACAGCGGATTATAATCTAATAAGGTAAAGATGTCCATTGCCGACAGAGACTAAGAAAATGGCCGCCTCCATTTAATAAATAAACCAAATTGAATAATCAGTGATGACGTCATGATGCTGTGACTGCGGATTATAAACTAATAAGGTAAAGATGTCCATTGCCGACAGAGACTAAGAAAATGGCCGCCTCCATTTAGTGAATAAACCAAATTGAATAATCAGTGATGACGTCATGAGGCTGTGACTGCGGATTATAAACTAATAAGGTAAAGATGTCCATTGCCGACAGAGACTAACAAAATGGCCGCCTCCATTTAATGAATAAACCGATTTGAATAATCAGTGATGACGTCATGATGCTGTGACTGCGGATTATAAACTAATAAGGTAAAGATGTCCATTGCCGACAGAGACTAAGAAAATGGCCGCCTCCATTTAATAAATAAACCAAATTGAATAATCAGTGATGACGTCATGATGCTGTGACTGAGGATTATAAACTAACAAGGTAGATTCCTGGCAGAACCCACACAACATTGATTGGACAAGGTACATTTTCTCGCGCGATTTTTCAGTAAAAATCACTTCAGTTTCAATCTGAAAATATCGCGCGATAAAGCGGTTTATCACGTCGCCAGTAAACATAAAACATTCGTATACCATTTGTACAACGTTTGCCCAACATCGAATACGTTTGACCGACGTTGTACAAATGTTATATAAATGTTTTGTGTTTGCTAGGGCTCAATGTGTAAATTACATCTCTATGACTAACATCGATTCTGGCGTGATTGTAATTATCCCGAACCTGACTGGCACCGTGATAATACTAGTGACAATAATAGAAATACCTATTTTGAAATGTAATTTACCACGAATGGCTTTAGCTCAGAACCTTTCACTTTTCATGCGACCTTTTTCATATAATTAACTTCCTGTTCTTTACATGTGTAACTTCGCGGCTATTTCGAGCTATCTCTAATATAGAGTGAGACACACGCTGCGTTTGTAGCAGTATTTCTGCGTTTATGTTAACTCTTAAAGCGCTGAGATTTTGTATATAAAGCATGGAGTTTTATTCAATTTGAAATCATCATAAGTGTCTTATTCAGCTTTTTTCGCTTCATTTGAATACCTATGCTAAGGGTCTACGGCCGTTAGAAATATTTTTATTCTTACAGTGCGAGGATAGACCTTAGTCGTCAGATTCTGTCGACTAAAGTCGATCACCGCGCTGTAAGGATAAACCCTTACAGCGCGGGGATCGACTTTAGTCGACAGAATCTGACGTCTGTAGACGTCAGATTCTGTCGACTAAAGTCGATCCACGCACTGCAAGAATCAACATATTTCTAATGGCCGGAAACCCATAACATAGGTATTCAAATGAATCATAAAGAACTGACTAAGACATTTATGATGATTTAAAATTGAAAAAACCCCTTTGGTTGCGATGTTTTTTTACAAATTAATTCAGCACTTTAAGGGTTAATACTTGTTTTTAAGTTGAATACATATATGTCATAAATCTCTTACGTGTAACTCTGACACTTAATGGGCGGGGGCCCTAGGGTAGTGGTTAGCACCGCTGCCTTTCACGCTAGAGCTCGGGGTTCGATTCCCGGTCTCGGCGGTTTGAAAGAAACAAAATTGTTTCTCCTCCATACACGTGTAAAACTCAGTATTGTGGGGAGCCTCCGTGACCGAAAGGTAGCGTGCTCGGCCTCAGACCGCCAGGGCTAGAATTTCGAATCCTATGTCTGGAGGACAGTGTCATCTCATTCATCCCACCATCCTCAGGAGGTTCTCCTGGCCCAGTTTAGCCTATATGTGCACAAAGGTGGCCTAAAGCCCGATTCTTTTCATTTCTGACACCTAAATTTCACAAATGAAAACATTTTTTTGTTTGTTACTTTAAAGTGAAGATTGCTTAAATCCAAATATACGTGGCCGATAATAGATTGCTTACGCACGTAAGTCTTGCATCAGAATAACGTAGGTCTTCGTGATACTGACGTGACGTCATCATAACGTTGCACAATAATTATTATACCTTTCTATTATCTGAGTCAATTCTATTAAATCTCTTATAAAGCGCCTAAATCGTCTGGTGAGTATTAAGAAACCACAAAAACACTCCTCATGAAATAAACTCCTCTATTCATTCATTCATTCATTCATTCATTCATTCATTCATTCATTCATTCATTCATTCATTCATTCATTCATTCTTTCATTCATTCATTCATTCATTCATTCATTCATTCATTCATTCAAAATTAATTAATTAATTAATTAATTAATTAATTAATTAATTAATTAATTAATTAATTAATTAATTATTTTGAATGAATGAATGAATGAATGAATGAATGAATGAATGAAAGAATGAATGAATGAATGAATGAATGAAAGAATGTATGAATTAATGAATAGATGAAGGAATGGAGGAGTTAATTTCATGAGAAGTGTTTTTGTGGTTTCTTAATACTCACCAGACGATTTGGGCGCTTTATAAGATCAATGGCTACACGTATTAATAACAGATATAACCGTGCTTTGTATTGCCCTACGCATACAATCATTATCACCCCCCCCCCCTCCCCCGCCTGGAAATATCATACATTTTCATTCACTGTGAGGTGGGAATTATATGAAATACCGAGCTATAATATATGACATTGGAGCTCCAAACGTCTTGATTTTATACGGATTATGTCAGATGACGCGTGCATACGTCACCAGCAGGCAAAGGGTTAACCCTTACAGCGCTGAGCTACTTTTGTATAAACCATGGAGACCAAAGGGTTTTTTCAATTTGAAATCATCATAAATGTCTTCGCCAGCTCTATCTGATTCATTTGAATACCTGTGTTGTGATACTACGTCCATTATAAATATTTTAATTCTTTCAGTGCATGAATCGTCTTTAGAGGTCAGATTCTGACGTTCACAGACGTCACATTCTGACGGCTTAAGAGCAGAGGGTTAAAGTTGTGAGTGCGCATGAGCGGCAATAGCAACAAAATAAACAATCTATATTTAGCGGTTGTCAATGTAGGGGTCTCCCAGCACTGTGATTTTTTCATTTAGATGTGGTATACATAACTGTTAGATTAGGTGCTCCTGATTTTTCAAAATAAAAATAAATAACGTTTTGTAAATTATAAAATAAATTTGTAGAATGGCCACTATCATTTCAAAAGATATCACTCTAAGTGGATTGTACCTAGAGACTCTTGCCAGTAAGCCTTTGCACACTGCCCCCTCCTTTAATTCAAGCACAACTTGTGTAGGCCACATAGGCGGGGTTTGGCACTTATAAAATCATTACGGCTATAACCTAGTGCCTACTCTAAATGCCATCTAACATCAAAAGCTGTATAAGTCTCCATTAAGCCAGGCAGTCAATATAATATGGTGTGTTTAATACAACACAAAAGTTGTTTTATATTTTGATATCAGCTCTGGCTACGATGTAGTATTTGAGCAAAAGAAGTATTCATGACACAAATCATGCCTTTAACATGTAAACCGCTAAGGGATCTAATCTAAATTTTCACCCACTTGAAGTTGTGTCTCGCTACCGCGACCCACAACTTCAAGTGGGTGAAAACTAGTTATATTTGCTTAACTTGAGACAAAACATTCGCAAATGTTGATGTTTAAACACTCATTTCATTGCCTGGAACAGTGAATTAACAGACATAACATATTAACTCTTACGGCGCGGGGTTTGACTTTTGTCGTCAGAATCTGACGTCTGTAGACGTCAGATTCTGACCACTAAAGTCGATCCCCGCACTGTAACAGTAGACATATTTCTAATGGCCGTAGACCCATAACACAGGTATTCAAATGAATCGGAAAGATCTAACTAAGACATTTATGATGATCTCAAGGTGAAAAAAACCCTTTGGTTGCGATGTTTTTTTACAAATAATTCAGCGCTTTAAGGGTTGAAAAGACTGTATAGTAGTGTTTAGCGGGTTAATATTTATTATATTTGTCACCAGAATGCAAGGGGTTAACCTTTGTTCTGCTGAGGCCGTATATATCCGGCTTCAAACATATTTAAAAAATAATATATCATTGAAAATAGTAAAATATGTTTGTGCCCAGTTTATGAAATAACTCGTCGATGAAAGGTTAGTCGAGAATTGCGACAGCAATTCGCGGCTTGTAGTGGATGAAGTTGACAATGGTAAATTCAGGCTTGAAGGGGTTAAAAAGTTAAGTTAACAATTCCAGTTTCAAATTAACCCTTCTAGCGCGGGGACCTACTATAGACGAATTTGATGTCCATAGACGTCAGATTCTGACGTCTATAATTAATTAATTAATTAATTAATTAATCAATTAATCACGGCCATGTTGTCAGAGACATAACATAGGTATTCAAATAAATCAGAAAGAGCTAGCTGAGACATTTATGATGATTTCAAATTGAAAAGGCTAAATACAACCACATTGGCTGAGGTTTGTATTGAGTACATAAACCCGCCATCAACCTCTCCACAGTGTGAGATCAGCTGATATATCAGTCTTTATTTAACTACAGAATATGTCTGTCATTGTGGATCTCAAGAACTCCCCATTGACCTTTCAACAGGCTGACATCAGCAAGATCAGTTTCGGTTAACCATAAAACCGTTAAATGACATAATTTATTTTTCAACCACCTACTGGAAGTTGTGTCTCGCTACAGCGATCCACAACTTCAATCGGGTGAAAATTACTCATATTTGTTTAATTTGTGAACAAACATTCGCAAATCTTGATATTTAAACACACATTTCGTTCCAAATAACTTCAATTTAAACGGCTAATGAAACGGATTAAAAATGATAACAGTCGCGTTTAGCGGTTTAAAGGTTGAACGAACTACAAACACTGACGGCCATTGTTGACCTCAAGAGTCCACCATTCACCATTCCACAGACTTAAATATAGAGATTAGTCTCTGTTAAATCTACTACTAAAAGAGATCTGTCTGTAGAAGATACCTGAACACAGTCACTGAGCACAAGAATCCGTCATTCACAATGGATCAGAGAAGAGCCTTAAATTCACAAAGAAACACCACTGTGATCACTGTACAGCGTAGGCTGATAGTCACTGACCAGAACAGGAATGTGCGAGCTGTGGTTCAGCAGAGGAGAGTGGTGGCTGGTGGTAATAGCCAGAGAAGCATGACGGACATGGCTGAGGAAAGGAGACGTGAGGCCGCCCTGGAAGAAAGGAGAAAGATGGCCGCCGCCCTTGAGGAAAGGAAAAGGGCAGCCGCAATTGAAGAAAGGAGGAAGATGGCCGCCGCGATTGAAGAAAGGAGGAAGATTGAAGCGCTGATGGAATTGGGCAGGTTGGCAGCGGCCATGGAGCAAAGAAGGAAGATAGCGGCCGCTATTGAAATGGGGAGAATGGCAGCGGCAATTGAGCAAAGGAGGAAGGTGGTGGCTACCATCGCACTGGGGAAGATGTTAGCAGATATTGAAAGAGAATACGAAGACCAACAGTAAACTGGTAACAATGAAGCAGTGGTATGTTCACTTAATACCAACTGCTTTGTCGAATGATAATCTGGAAGAAACATGCCCAGATGACGATATTATTAGCACGCACATCAAAGTAAAGTAACATTATTATTCAATAAATAATTAATAGACAATTGATTAGATATTAAAATGCCGAACAATAATGCAGGTGTGGGATATCAAGAAACTACAGTTATTATTCAAGATGTCAAAGTAAAGTACCTTTATTATTCAAGAAATACATAATTGACAATGGTATATATGCGAGTGTGACGTCAAAATAAAGCAGAAAGATGCAGATATGTGATATCAGGTGAACTACGGTTATTATGTTCAACATGGAAATTACAAAATATAAATGTGATAAAAGGATTCTGCAATATACTGTACATCTAAAATTACAGAGAACAATACAATAGAATGCCGTTATTATTTTTCCACAACTCAATTGCAGAGAGTTATACAATATAATCTACTTAATGTCTTCAGACAACAATACAGTAAACATATAAAATGCAGTTATTTTTTGAGAAATTGAATTGTAGACAATAATAAATTAAAATGCAATAATATTATTTTATTATTATTTTGATATTACCTATATCTATGTGATATAACAATATTTCCGTTTATTTTATTGCATTTGTTTGATCTTGCTACACGTTTACTTTTGATATGTACATCTCTGACATTAGACAATAATATTTAAAATCGTTGTCAAATCTGAATAATTTTCACTTCCTTGCATTCAAAATTGTTGGTATTTCAGAAGTTGGGCAATTTGACATGTGATGAAATTTTGTCTTTAATGTCGAGTTAATTTTCTAAGTGTCAAATGGTTTAAATTATGAATCACTCCAAATTATTTTCTTTTGGGATTATTTTAGCAAAAAGTGCTTGCCAAATTAAAAAAAAATCTTAATGAAATCCGATTTTATTCGGTTTTTTTCATTCTATATTAACACATTGAATACCAGCTATTAAACATGCTTGAGATAAAACGTGATATCAGTCAACAATATTTCAAAATCGTTGACCCCTACTTTGTCAAATCTGAATAATTTTCACTCACTTGAAGTTGTGGATCGCGTCAGCGAAACACGTCTTCAAGTGTATTATAATTCCCATTAAATAACTTGGTAGTTAAAGGCATAAAAAAACAGTGTTAGACTTCTATTATTGTCACTTTGGTATTTCAGAAAGTGGGCTAATACAAATGCGATGAAATTCAGTGTCTAACGTCAAGTTAATTTCATGGGTAATAGACCCATTAAAGTAGCTGGATTTCAAACGGAAGTCATTCATTTGAAATTTTCTAAATGTCAAATGGTCCAACTGTTGGGATTATTTTAGAGAATGGTATTTGCCAAATTTTGATTTGGTATTTGCCAAAAATGAAAATCGGTTGACAATTCCAAGGAAATAAGTATTGCATGGTGTGCAGTGATTGGTTAAAGTGCTTGAACAAAAAAAATCAATGACGGATAAAAACCGAATTTATTTGATTTAAAATGTACGCTTCACTTTTCTTTCGGTCTGCGCCCTGAACTGATGATATACTGTTGACCATAGTTTGATTGGGATTTGTCTGTAGACTTGAAGACGACACCGCGGTTTTTACTCTACAGCGCGGGGATCGACTTTAGTCGTCAGAGTCTGACGTCTTTAGACGTCAGATTCTGTCGACTAAAGTCGATCCCCGCGCTGTAAGAGTGAAAATATTTCTAATGGCAGTAAACCCAAAACATAGGTATTCAAATGAATCAGAAAGAGCTAACTAAGATAGTTATAATGATTTCAAAATGAAAAAAAAAACTTTGATCTCCAGGGATTTTACATAAAGAATTCAGCGCTTTAAGGGTTAATCCCTTAACTCTCACAACGTTGAAACATTTTTATATAAACCATGGAGATTAAAGGGTGTTCTGTTAGCTCTATCCGCCTCATTTGTATAGCTATATTATAGGTCTATGGCCATTATAAATATTTTAATTCTTTCACTGCTGGGATCGTCTTTATACGTCAGAATCTGATGTCTTTAGAAGTCAGATTCTGGCGTCTAAAGACGGTCCCCGCACTGAAAGGGTAATGCCGAGAGCTCTGAACTATTCCACTTGAATAAGTCTCTCGCTACCGCGATCCACTATTTCAAGTGACTGAAAAATACTCTTATTTGTGAAATTGAGTCATATATTCTATATCAGATTCACTGATATAACATTTATCACTTTTAATAACTGGTTAATGTGCTAATAAAACCAGAGAATTAACATTATAGTCGACATCAGGGTTGACTGTTCAGAACGTAATGTACAGATAATGTCACTCACAAGTACTTCCTGGATGACTGGCTGATATCATCAAGCTAATAGTGCAATGATCCACTTGTTTGGTGCAAACTTGTTCACAGTAATCCGGAAAGTGAGCCCCTGTTTGCCACACAATTTACCTCACCTCTCCTATTAAACCATTAGGTGAACCACAGACAATATCTATGATATCTCAGGGTAAAATGAAATGAATCGGGCTTTAGGCCACCTTTGTGCACATATAGGCTAAACTGGGCCAGGAGAACCTCCTGAGGATGGTGAGATGATTGAGATGACACTTGAAATTCGAGCCCTGGCGGTCCGAGGCCGAGCACGCTACCTCTCGATCACGGAGGCTCCCCACAATGCTGAGTTCCACTGGATGGGAAAGAAACATTTTTGTTTCTTTCAAACCGCCGAGACCGGGAACCGAACCCCGAGCTCTAGCGTGAAAGGCAGCGGGGCTAACCACTACCCTAGGGCCCCCGCAACTTTTCGGTATAGCTGGCAAACATTAGACGTTGACCCAATGCTCGTTTAATGTGGGCCACCGTCTGCGATGTCGACCCAACATTAAGCCAGCATTGGATTAATGTATCGTGTTTTCCAGGGCAGTGCGTGTATCGTATAGCGCACGAAGAATTTTATAAAATAATGCGTGTAAAATTTCATAAAAATTGGTTGAAAATTGACTGAGAAATTCGCGAAATTGATTTACTACGCTTAAACAAGGCTGAAATATTTGTTTATATAAACCATGGAGAACAAAGGATGTTTTTCAATTTAAAATCGTCCTAATTGTCTTAGTGACCTATTTCCGCTTCATTTGAATACCTATGTTATAGGTCTACGGTCAGTCTTAATGTTTTTACTCTTTCAATGCTGGGATTGACATTAGACGTCAAAATCAACATTTTACATCCCTGAAAACAGACTTAATTTTCCTCTCACTAAGGGATTCTAGAAGGAAAATTTCCATGAAACAAATACACGACAATTTTCATTATTTTTCACCCACTTCGAGTGATTCTCATCCACGACAGCAATTCACGGCTCGTAGTGGATGCAAATTCAGGCTTGAAAAGGTTATACGCCTGAGACAAAATGATTAACGTTATGTTATTCAATGTATAAGGGGCCACGCCAAGATATCAATGACGGATGAAAAACCTAATTTATTTGAGTTAGGGTGGGTGTACGATTACATATAATGTACACTGATAATCATCATTTACAAACTTATATTTCTTGAAGGACTGCCTTATAGCATCAGTAGTATGGTGGATTTAGATCAGATAGTGATGGTTATCCAGACTTGGATTGTTGCATTTTCGCTAATTTAACTTTTTTACTTTGTTATTAATTTTGTCTTTTCTTTGAATTTTTTAATTCCTCATACCTAAAAGCCTATTTTTAGATATCAACACAAATCTCCCAGGTTTACTATTTGGAAAGTTATGAGCAGGCTAGGATCAATCAATCAATACAACTTCCATAGCGCCTATATCCTCAGCGGACCGAGCTCAGAGGCACACTAATCCTTAGCGTGATCATGTGTCATAATCGAGGTCAGAAGAGCTAGGGTGGGAAAGCCAGATCAAAAAGGTGAGATTTAAGTAATTTTCTGAATGTTAAAATTGCTTGGGCATTTCGTATTGACACAGACAGGGCGTCCCATAAGGCTGGACCAGATATAGAGGAAGCTCTTGACCCAGTCTTAGTTTTTTATACGAGGAACAACAAATCTATTCGAATTTGTGGAGCGTAGATATTTTGAGCATTTCTGCCCAACAAGTAAATCAGCCAGATATGCAGGTTGGTTATCTTTCAGGGCTCGGAAAGTTATTGTGCATATTTTAAAATCTATGCGAAACTTGACAGGAAGCCAATGTAATCGTTTTAGAATAGGAGTGGAACGACTAAAACATGGGGCCTTGGTTACCACTCTTGCAAGGCAGTTCTGAAAGCGTTGTTCTGATTATAAAGGCCCGTTCCAAAATATGAATGCCGGATGAAATACCTGATTGGTTATGTTGGTCAACCGTCTATGACGTCGGCCTAACATTAAGTCAGTATTTGTCCTGTGTTTGCAGATGTTGGATGGATAAATGAATGAATGAATGAATGAATGAATGAATGAATGAATGAATGAATGAATGAATGAATGAATGAATGAATGAATGAATGAATGAATGAATGAATGAATGAATGGAAGAATGAATGAATGAATGAATGAATGAATGAATGAATGAATGAATGAATGAATGAATGAATGAATGAATGAATGAATGACACTGAGCCAAACACAGGGTACAAAATTAGAGCCCTGGCGGTTTGAGACCGAGCATACTCCCTATAGGTGATGGTGGCTCCCCTGAATATTGGATCTGGCGCGCTGGTAAAACATTATCAAAGCGTATAGAAATGAGACTGAATTACCTGAGTGTTGACAGGGTTTAAAGCCTGTAATGAGTTGTATCATCGTTATGCTCAGGGGCCCGTCTCCTTCAAAAATAAGATTATTATAACTTTCTCTCATTTCCATTAGAAAAGTTAAGATTTATCTTAACTTTTATAATGGAAATGAGAGAAAGTTATAATAATCTTAATTTGAAATGTTAAGTGGGATGGGCCCTGGATACTCAGTATAACACGGTTTTAGATACATCTCGCAAATTTGAATTTGAATAAATATATCATTTCAGGAGAGATAAATTGATTCCGCTTTTATTAATTCTCTCATTAACTTTTTCAGAATAGAGACATTGTTTTTTGTGGTCGCCCTTATTAACTTTTTTTTCTGAAATAAGGAATTAGAGTAAGTGAAATGTTTGTTTTAAATGTTCTTTTTTTCGACCTCCCTCATTACATGTTTTCCTTTTTCTGATGTGAAACACAGTTATTAGACACAGTGGGACAAGTCAAAGTGTAAACTGATTGAACAATAATGTAATTGAAAAGCTTGTAATAATTATTTTATTTAAAAATTCGTGTTATAGGCTTGATGTCATTGAATATGTAACGTAACAAACCCCTAAACCTTGAAAAATTAATTTGGTGAGAAAGCTGAAAAATTTCGCTGCGAATACGCTCATTACATGATTGTATTCTAAGTCGATATTTGTGTTTATACTCACCAGGTGGTGCACATAGCACACACATAGCATAAATAGGAAAACGCGCCAACGCGAAGGCGAAAATTGGAGTCCGCCTTCGCGTCGTAGTGTTTACGCTTTAACCCTTAAAGCTCTGAATTTTTTATAAAAACCTTGGAGACAAACGAATTTTTTTTTCAATTTGAAATCACAATAGCTGTCTTAGTTAGCTCTTTCCGATTGATTTGAATACTTATGTTATAGGTCTACGGCCATTATAAATATTTTCACTTTTACAGTGCCGGTGTCAAGCGAAATTAGGCATGGGGTGGATATTAGGCATGGCCTCAATTCCTACTCATTGCGCATGACTGTGTGTAACGCCTACGGATGATCATGCAGCGAATTTTTTATATTAATGTAATTGTATATTCCCAATAAATATGTTGTCAAAGATGCGGTAAGCTCAAATATCTATTAATGTTGTATATTAGAGATATGCTGATCAAGGGGTTTTAGTATGTGTAATTAAACTGTGCAGTCTTATAATAATAATGGTGATGACAAATTAATAATAATTACGCAATCCATGGAGATCGACATTTTATAATTAATGATCATATCAGTATATCACAAAATAGACATTAATGTGTGTCAAATGATATTATTTGGGGGGAGTCTATCTCACTAAAGATGTCATATTATAAACCAGTAATAATAAAAAATCCTGTATGATTTAATAAAATACAGAACTCGTATGGATAAACAAACTTTTTAATAATTACAGACTTTTATGTATATGTAAACTTAAATGATATCAGGATAATTAACAATTTTAAGTAGGTTTCATAAAGGATATTACGCCTAGCATTACATGTACTAATGTGGTCAACTGTGTGGCTTGACAACGCCTGGTCAGAGGCCTGCGAAATTAGGCATCACCTTGCTGACAGCCTACTGTCCACGCATTGACCGTGACGTGTCAGCAAGCTAATGCTTAATTTTGTGGATGTCGGCGGTATTGACACACAGTGGAACAGTATCACTTATATTAGTATTTTATTACATCACATCTATCGATTTATAGAAAGAACTGCCAATTGAAAAAGTAACACAACACAGCCTTATTCAAATATTTTCATCAGATATAACATCATTATCAAATGTCAAATTCACAATTATGGCATTATACTTATAACATGTGGAAAACACAAAACGATACAATCATAGTGAAAAGTATGTGATAAAACTGAATTAAAACATTATGTTAACACCTTCATAAAACTGTAAGAGCTTTTATAGATTAAACTAAAACCTGAACCGTCTGCAGAGAACAACATGAAGCCATATCATAATAATGAACACTCGACTAGTTCTGTGGGTCTAATTAAAAAAAAACTTTAAAAAAACCATTGTAATGCAGTGAAATTTCTGACAATGAACATTCAGCACTCCTCTTAAGCATAAAGCATAGAACAAAAATCAACCTTTACATCATCTAAGGTTATTTGTAAAATATATTTAAAAATAACCTAATATAAGCTGCAAAGGTAGATCTAGCGCCAAAGTGTACCTAGAGTTAAAAATAAAAATAGTGATTTAAGTCTACTATTAAAACAGTAGATGATTCGGATTTACGACTTAGTTGAACTACTGCGCCTGGCCCAATAGAATGTCTTTGTAATCTCACGCTTTGTAATCTTTCACACGTGGAAATCAGCTAAATTCCTGTCAAGCTGAAAAAAACGTATTATTCCCGCGTGAGTATTATCATGGTATCAAGTATTTTATTCAATTATATATATTATATGAAACCTTTAACAGCAGATATATTTTGTTAGCAACAATTAATCTTTTTTTTTAAATAAATATATGGAAAATACATATATGGATGATTTTAAAAATAACGTACATTATAAACATGTCAGTTTAGTTGGCTGCAAAGGGTGGGGAGTGAGACTAAATAATAGTCACACCTCTTTAGGTATTACGGCTATCAACACTTTGCACAAATGCAAGGTGTTTGTATTTTCTTGTGGCGACTGGGATCGGTCGGAACTATGAGTACATCTCGTGAAATAAAAAAGAGAAATAGAAAACTTATTCATCAGAAATAATATAAAAAATAATAATATTGATTATATTTTATTGTAACAAATACATTATTAGCATCATTACATACGGGACGTTAACATTTTGAATAAACGCCTGTTGGAACTAGATTGTCATTCAGGGGCGACAGTAGACAATGCGATCACACCTTATTTAGTGTGACTTAATAGCTACACCACCCCCCTTTCAGGTCAATAGATTGTACGGTTACTTGTCGCGGCCAATCACTAAAACAACATCATGTATCGCCCGTCTAAACATAAAAGGGAAAAGTTTATTACGCTGCTCCTTGCCACGGATGCTTTATTGAGGTTTCTTATATACACAATTATCTGAATCATTGGCTAACGAGAAATGTCCCCATAATTATTATATTTCATATAAAATCAGTGACTTGTTACTGTAATAGGTACGCTATCAAGTCAAATGAAGAATTTATGACAACAACAATTATTTATTATATGTCAACCATTTTATTGTCATTATTTAAACGTACAACTTTGTCATGTATTCAAATTAAATCATGTTTTATTCACTTTCGAAATGAAAATAATGATTCAATATTACCATTGTAACTAACTGATTATGTATATATTATAGCCAATTTACCTGCTTACCGATATAAATTGATCCCGTCCCCGTGGCATTTATAAATGTTAAAATATCGTCAATTACTCTAGAAAGTATAATTTTAATTGAAACCGAAGAGATAATCTCTCACTAGTTGAAGCTGAATTGCTGTTTTGTCACAAAATTAGATCATTAGTTTTGCAAAAACATAGTAGAAGCTTTTTGGAGAACTGAGAGCATAATAGAGATTATGCTTTGTTCGAAGTCAGGAACATTTTTTTTTATTTGACCTCAAAATTTTGTCGCCTAAGTGTGACGAGTTTATCAATGTCGCTAAGCGCGGGTACATATCGCAAAGGCCGATAATGTTAATTGGTTAGAAGTGTTAACAGGAGCATATTACTTAGGAAGTATTAGCGATATTATAGTAATCATGGTAAGACTTATGAGAACAATATATGAGTAGAAAACAATATGACATATATGAATATCGAATTACTTTTGTTCACTGATCATTATATAACAATATAACAATATTACATGTATGCCATAGAAAACAAGAGATAAAATAACAAATATTTGGATAAATTAAACATAAACTGACAGTGGTAAAATTAGGAACGCATCTGATTGATAAATTAAGCATGACTTGACAGTGTCAACAGTGACTGTTCCTCTGGTGTCAAAACTAGGAATGCGCCTAGTTGATAAATCAAACATGACCTGACAGTGATCAATTCGGAATGCACTTGATTGACGCATGACTTGACAGTGTCAAAATTAGGAATGCACCTCATTGATACACTAAGCATGACCTGACAGTGGTAAAATTAGGAATGCGTATGGTTGATAAATTAAGCATGACCAGACAGTGGTGAAATTAGGAATGCGCCTGATTGATAAATTAAGCATGACATGATAGTGTCAAAATTAGGAATGCGCCAGGTTGATAAATTAAACATGATCTGACAGTGATCAATTCGGAATGCACTTGATTGACGCATGACTTGACAGTGTCAAAATTAGGAATGCACCTCATTGATACACTAAGCATGACCTGACAGTGGTAAAATTAGGAATGCGTATGGTTGATAAATTAAGCATGACCAGACAGTGGTGAAATTAGGAATGCGCCTGATTGATAAATTAAGCATGACATGATAGTGTCAAAATTAGGAATGCGCCAGGTTGATAAATTAAACATGATCTGACAGTGATCAAATTAGGAATGCACTTCATTGATACACTAAGCATGACTTGACAGTGTCAAAACTAGGAATTCGCCTGATTGAAATTTTAAGCATGACTTGACACTGGTAAAGTTAGGAATGCACCTGATTGATATATTAGGCCTGACCTGATAGTGGTAAAATTAGGAATGCGCCTGGTTAATAAATTAGCATTAGTTAATAAATTAGGAATTACATGACAGTGGTGAAATTCGAAATGTACCTGTTGGGTTAAATAATCATGACTCGTCAATGGCAAAATTAGGAATGCGCCTGGTTGATAAATTAAACATGACCTGACAGTGATCAATTCGGAATGCACTTGATTGACGCATGACTTGACAGTGTCAAAATTAGGAATGCACCTCATTGATACACTAAGCATGACCTGACAGTGGTAAAATTAGGAATGCGTATGGTTGATAAATTAAGCATGACCAGACAGTGGTGAAATTAGGAATGCGCCTGATTGATAAATTAAGCATGACATGATAGTGTCAAAATTAGGAATGCGCCAGGTTGATAAATTAAACATGATCTGACAGTGATCAAATTAGGAATGCACTTCATTGATACACTAAGCATGACTTGACAGTGTCAAAACTAGGAATTCGCCTGATTGAAATTTTAAGCATGACTTGACACTGGTAAAGTTAGGAATGCACCTGATTGATATATTAGGCCTGACCTGATAGTGGTAAAATTAGGAATGCGCCTGGTTAATAAATTAGCATTAGTTAATAAATTAGGAATTACATGACAGTGGTGAAATTCGAAATGTACCTGTTGGGTTAAATAATCATGACTCGTCAATGGCAAAATTAGGAATGCGCCTGGTTGATAATTATGAATTAGGCCTACCAGAATCAGTGAATGTCATAAAAAAGGAACTGCTATAGCTATGGCATTTTAAAACATGAGCAAAACACTTAAGTTATAATGAACATTATTAAAGTATGCATTATCTTACCTCCAGTGTCGTATCTGTAGTGTTGGTAATATTTTCTCAGTGATGTTCAGATCTCTTTCCAAATTGTCTAAGACAGCTTTCAGAATACTCAGCGTATTTTGAAATGTGCCTAAAATCCTTGAATGGTATTATTGGTCTGATTATTTTGTTTGACGTTATGTAATTTGTTGTTTTACTTGTTTTAGCTTAAATATCCAGGTTGACAAAAAATCTAGATGATAATCATTCACCACTGCTACACTAACAGTACTTCCCGTTGCCACCCACCCCCTCCCCAACTACTGCGCACCACACCCTGCGCATATACCTGACCCTGACTTGACACCACATGCCTGATATAACCCCATTCCTAATTAGGCTCTTCACCGGCATCGACTATAGTCGTCAGAATCTGACGTCTACAGACGTCAGATTCTGACGACTAAAGTCGTTTCCGACACTGTAAGGGCTAATCATCAGATGCCTCTTTCATTGGTATAATTATCCAAGACGAGATAAACCAGTGTTGTTTCAATACTGGGCCATCGTCGCAGACAATAAACCGGCATCACGTCAATGATTCGTGACTAATTTTGAGTTTGAGTTGTTTGTCCAATGTGGATGAAAACGTATCGCAAGGCACGTGTTCTTTCTTGTATGCGTTAAACTAAATAATAGGCTGGATTTAATAAAAGACTGTAGATGCATGCCGTCACTGTAACATTTATTACGAATAATTAAGATCAATTATTATCATAACTTCTGGCATAACTTTACTACGTCTATTTGGGTGGCATAGTGGTCCATTGGTTAAAGCTGCCGCCTGTAAAGTTGCTGATCGCGGGTTCGTCCCCCGCTCACTCGTAAGACAATCAATATTGTGGAGAGCTTCTGTGAACTGGCCCAGATTAGCCTGTGGCCTAAAGGCTCATTCCTACATTTTGTAAGACGAAGAAACGGTAATTCTGGTGGACAATGATTTAATCTGCAATCTGTACATAACGACAGTGGCCACCTGGTGAATGATCTGCATCCAGTGGACACAAGGTCTCACCACACAAATTCATACGTGCATATCATTAACAAGTTTAATAGTGAGAGAGTGACGATCTTTTTAAAAAAATGTGGCGATTTACAGTAGGCTTGTGTTTAAATATTACATTTATATCATTTTGATATACCAATTCATTTAGATTGGGTGACCATTTCTTGCTTCAAAAACATCGAAATCGGGAGATATATATATAAAATTAACAAGGCATTCACAAGGCATATGTTTCATTCGGTAGTTCCCGTGGATTTGCAGTTCTCAGAGAGTAACTAGAACTTGTCATTTCCAAGCGAAAATAGTAAAAAAGCCCGACGTTTAGGCACCCTTTTTTATTTTTTGTATTGATAGAGTATGTTCTGATGATTCAAAAAATACATAGGTTTATACATATATTTTCATTTAATGAATGCTGGGCGGCCCGAGCGTATGGGTCATAATACATGTAGGGATATGGGAGGGGTATTATGTGTGGTGAGACGACAACACCCATGTCTAATGCTGGTATAAGGTTGGTTTATTGCATAGCTCTTACAACGCTGAAATACTTTTGTAAAAACCATGGGAACCAAAGGGTTTTTAAATTTGAAATAATTATAAATGTCTTAGCTAGCTCTTTCCGCTTCATTTGAATACCTATGGCTATGTTATGCGTCTACGGCCATTATAAATATTGTAATTCTTTCAGTGCGAGGATCGTCTTTATACGTCAGATTCTGACGTCTACAGACGTCAGAATCTGACGTATAAAGACGGTCCCCGCACTGAAAGGGTTACCCTCTCATGGCTATAGTATTTTATCGGCAGGTTAAGTCACCGTTATAAGGAATGAAATGAGTGTTCAAACACCAACATTTGCAAACGTTTGATCTAAAATTAAACCATAATGAGTAATTTCTACCCACTTGAAGCTGTGGGTCGCGGCAGCGAGACACGACTTGAAGTGGGTGGAAATTGAAGCGACTCCTTAGGATAACATAAAATGTTTTTTTTTAATTTTGTAATAATGTAGTGCATCCCACTGATCATGATTTAATTTTATTTTTATATTTAAAAAAATATTTTTTATCAACATTTTTATGAATCCGTTGAAAACCCAAACAAACTTTTTGTATACATAAACACCTGCTAGAGGACGTTTGAATGTTCCTACAGCATTGGGCCACATGTTGATGCCGTCGGCCCAGCGTTGAGCTGCAGGGTGCTGTAGGGGAACACCCCAGATCATCGCGTTCCCAGACCAATTACATGATTAAAGGGACTGGCTCAGGCTAAAATCATCAAAAAATCGGTGATTTTATTTTGGCTTCTTAATATGACCATGTGATGTAAACATGTCCATAGACTGGAACTGCAAAAGTTTTAAAATTTAAAAATTGTCCATAATTGGGCCTAGAAATCAGGAATTTCGTCTCTATATCTAGTCTAACTGATGAATGCGCAGCAGAAAAATTAAAAAAACTTTTGAAGTTCTGGTCTATGGACATGTTTACATCATATGGTCATTTTATGAAAAAAAAAAAAAAAATCACAGATTTGTTTATGATTTTAGCCTGGGCCAGGTATTGATGTAGGCTACCTGTGTGGTTACTTTGATCGTGGCCAGTACATGTAATCTGATGTGCTATATGGTGTAAACAACTTGTTTACATGACAATATACGACTTGTAAATAGAGCTAGTTTCGTCTTTTTCGGTGCCTAAACATTTTTTTTTTTTACGTTTTTGTATTTTGTTTAGGATCAGCAAGCTGTATAGCTTCATATAAATTGAATTTTCAAAATTGACAAAATTGAAAAATTCACATCCCAAGGAGCTCCTTTAATTAGATGACTTAGCAGGTAAAGGTTTAACGTCGAAGACGTTGCTGCAGCAATAAATCGATCCCCGCAATAGTAAAATATTGATAATGGCCGTAGACCCATAACATATGTATCAGAAAGACCTAACTAAGACAAGAGAATAGAAAGAATATGCGAACATCAATTCATGAAGCCAATACCATATGGCTTCAGTTATATTCTAGGCATTTCTAACTGGATGGCTCTGAATTCTACACCAATATTTCACAGCTTTGATATGTTGCCGGATTATCAGAGGGAAATCGTCCCGTGTCACTATATATTGCAGGTGTTTGCTGTCTAACGTGTAGATGTAATAAACTTTCGTGCACATCTCGGCTTAATTGGACAGTGGCTTAATTGATGGAGGGCCTTCTAATTTTCCACAATAGTGATTTTATACTTAAACATTACATATATATTAATTGTCATAATTTTGGCAGTGTTAAAGTGTTTGTCCTTTTTGTAGCGCATCCGTGGACAAATTATAGTAAACATTATTATTATAGTAGTTTGGAACATTCATATTCCTGTCCAAGGTCTAACAGAAGAGCCAGTAGAGCAACTTTGCGTATATGTTCAAGTCTGTTCACTATTAATTTATGTGTGTATCAATGAAGACCTGAAGACAGGTCCGATGTCACTTTTGTACCATGATTCAACATTAACTTACACTTTAGGTTGTATTATATAGAAATTAGAGACACATTTCATGGGGTGGATGAAGCCCGATTGCGTAGCTCCCTCTATTGCGCCTAATTACTCCTGTTGTTGACGTTTTCTATCCCGTAGCATTTGTCCCCTTGGCCTCTTCCGTTTACTTGTGGGAGCTGAAGCACGATTTTCATCTCCATCGTCATTGCCACAGTTAGTATTGTTGTTAGAGCTTCTCCTATCATCAGGATCTGTAGTATAGGTATTATGCGAATTTCTACCTTCTTCCATTTTCTTGTAAGATTCTGCAGATGAATAGTTTGCTTCAACATCAGATTCTAAAGTTTCACTAATCCTTACGTTTGTTTTTCTCTCACGTAGCGTATTCAACATAGATCTTTTACGTTTACCTTTACGTTTTGTGTTGCTGTCATCCCCAGATGACGTTTCGGTGTGTGATGCGGCATCATTTCCACTACTGCATAGTTCTTTATTGTCATAATTTATGTTTATCCTGTAAGCTGATGTGTCGATATCTGATGCTGTATGATATCTTTGATCAATACTCGAGACTGTGTAATTATCTGTGTCAACGTTTGAGCTCAGGCTATTTGTATCCAATGTTACGCTATGTTGAATGCCACTGTCTGTTTCTGTGTCGCTGATAATGGTAGTATTTGTTTCCTTCTCGGGCGTGATGGTAGGCTCTACTTTACTGAAAAAATATAAAAAAAATTGAACGAAATGGTTTACTGTGTGCTTTACATGTCTTTTCATGCATATCTTCTATGTGCGCACGCATTCATGCATGTACTCTGAAACGTATGTAAATCATCATATATGGCCAGCAATCAACCAAAAATGTGGGCATGCATTCAAACAAGCACATTCAATTGCAAAGTAATGCAATTATTGCATGATATATTATAGAAATATATCATAGATATTTCATAGATAGATTATATTAGTAGGTTATTATTGTACATACTTGTTCTTGTACTGTCTACACAAGTAGATGATGAGGCTTACTATTAGGACGATGATTATAATAATAATAAACGTCAGACAAATCCAAAACCACGTCAGATCACTATCTTTTTCTGTATAATAACATAAGATGGTAAGTAAGATAAGAAACATTTCCATTTTTCAAATATATTTTATAAGTTTTACTAATAATGATCATATTTGAATAAAACATACAAATAACTAATTATATGAAAACACATAAGTAAGAAAGTTGTGTACAATTTTTGTTTTACTTTAAATTGAGTTGATGATAATCATACCTAGTATAACTTCGTTTGTTGTGCTCGATGAAAAAATAAATAAAACAAAATGAAATTTTGTCACTTCACCGTTGATGACATTTGACAGGCTATAATTTTGAATCCATCTTAATGAAAATAGATATGCTTTCTAATTGTATTTATTACCTATATCATCGTCCCGCTCGGTAGTGATGTGATGTACTGTAGTGGTCTGCTGCGTTGTAACATCTATCAAAGTGGTTTCCTCTGAAATAAGTAATGCATTTTAATCTACACAATTCCCCCTTATACGAAATTACATGTTTTGCATGCATTATAGTAGGCTCGTATCTAATGAGATATATTCCGCTATCAATCAAAACATGCCAGAAGTAAATTAAAAAAAAAGTGAAATCATTTCTAAAAAACTGATTTGAACTACACATACACATACGTATATTGATACCATAACATGAAGAGTAAAATTATTGAATGTGGCTTTATACCACTGCTATACACTTACTGTACTATGTAGCATGACATGTTGGTTGGCATACATATTAACAATCTTAGGCACACAGCACATCATGCACTTGTCCAATGAATGAGGGAATCGCCTACAGGTTCACATTTTATTAATTATAAATGTTTACACTGAAATTAACACCGTTTGCATACATCACTTTTGTATGGTTGGACACGGTGGTTGACATGCAGCCTCCCAGTCACAAGACGTTCTCTAACAATCAAGCACGAGTCCTGCTGGACAGTTAGTATATGCACTGGGTTACCATCTAAATGATGGGAGAAATAGGACAAGCGGCCCATCCCACTATGAATATTAAAATGAAGGTTATCTTAACTTTCTCACATTCCGATTAGAAAAGTTAGGATAAATGTTAATTTTTTTAATGGAAATGAGAGAAAGTTGAGATAATCTTAATTTTAAAGATATAGTCGATTGTCAAAATTCGCAGGACATGGGTCCCCAGAATGCAATAGTGCCCATGGGTAGGACAATGCCCTATTCTATAATAATACTAAACATGCGTTTCATACCCAAAGCCGCATTAAGAGCAAGTTCTCAAATCACAGCAAGTTCCTATATACTTGAGCGACATCTATGAGTTAATAATTCCACCACAGCTCAAAGCCCTTAGCCCTTGCTCTTTGATGGGCCTTGGTTTGCAAACAAACTGACTGTATTACTGAGGGTATCTCGAAACGGGCGGACCCACCGCTTGTACTGACATCAGGAGGACTTTCCCTCAAACATTGTACATTTCTCCAATGTTGGTTCAATGCTGGGCCAGCGTCGCAGACGTTGGCCTAACATTAAAACAGCGTTGGGTGAGTGTCTCCTTGGAGTAGCATCATAGCTACTCAGCTGAGCTCAATCAACCTGTGGGCCTACTGTATATACTGAAGACCTAGGCCTACACGTGACCTACGCTTGCCCATTCTGAAGATGACCGTCGGTTTAGGTAGAATGGCTCCCAGGTTATAATGTTATAATTTTGTTTTGCTAGAAATACAGGCTAAACTGGGCCGGCGAATCACCTGTTATTTTTTTAAACAATGTTGTATTTCCCCATTGCGTCCTGTGTAACATCTCACAGTCTAACAATTATAGTGCCAGCCAAGATGGGAACAGCTTAATCTTACCGTCTGTGTTGTTGGAAATATAGGCTAAACTGGTTCAGACGTAGCTCTTGATGATGATCGTGTGTGATATTGAATACAAACTTACCTTTTTGTGTAGTTGGGCACGGAGGTTGACATACAGATAGATAATCCCAGTCACACCTCTTCCTCAAACAATCAAACGCCAGTCCAGGAGAACACTCCCTATGTACCAGATCCAGGGGTGCACACTCATAATACTTAGTACAATCATCAGGGTCTCCAAACAAGTTATCAACATAATCACCAATACACACTATGTCTATACCACACCAATCTTCACACCCTTTTGCTGTGGCTGCAATATCAAAAACGTTAATCCTTTGAAATACAGGATTTATAAATTCATTGTTTAATGTCATAGTCTTGTATTTATTGAGCCTGACAAACAGAGACAAAATGACTTTTAAAATATCTAATCACCCCGGCTCCTCCTTAGTTTATTTACGAATAATGCACCTGATGAATCTGTTCAGTGAGAATATTGTCAAAATAATACACACATGAAGATTTACAATAAGCATTTATCAACCTTTTACCCTCCAGGCATTTTTACCCTCTAGTCATTTTAAGTATTAGTCGATTTAACCCTTTCGAGCCTGAATTTAACATCGTCATCTTCATCCACTACAAGCCGCGAATTGCTGTCGCAATTCTCGACTTGTGGTGGATGAAGATGATTTGATGTGGGTGAAAAATTAAAGAAAATTGCCATGTATTAGTAAAAGACTTTAATGGAAATTTCGTTCTAAAACCCTTGGTTGTAGGAAATTTAAGTCTGTTTTCAGCGATGTAAAATGATGCTTAATGCATCGTGAGGACTTAAAGGGTTAATCGCCGTTATCGGGAGCTGAATGTGTGTTTTTGGTCTCTAACTAAACAAACAAAAGGAATTTTCAACCACATGCAAAAATATAATCTAATAGGTCAGGTGTAAAAAATGCTGAAAACTACTTACTGGTAGTCGCGTCCACACTGCCACATAGGATAGTTATGGAAGTGACAAACAGTGCTACATCAGGATGATAAACCATCAATGTATACATAATGGCAGGAGTGTTCTCCTTATTCAGATTTTTTCTATGTTATGATTACCTAGAAACGGATATAGCTGCTCATCAAAAAAACACATTAATCCGGGTATTAAAACGTCCTTAGTCAGAGACTACATGCACCATTTGATGCCTTATAAATGCATTTCAAGACCGAATCCATTATGTAGAATATTATTATTAACAGGGTCTATTCATTAGCAACATGTGTGCCAAGCCTTGATTGCCACCATAAATGCAGGTTATGACGATGCAACCCATTATATCGTCGCCTCGGAGCTAAATGATCCTATCTGACACTCGTCAGAGTGGCAGATAGGATCATTTAGCTCTGAGGCTCCGGAGCTAAAGGATCCTATCTGACACTCGTCAGAGTGGCAGATAGGATCATTTAGCTCCGAGGCTCCGGAGCTAAAGTATCCTATCTGACACTCGTCAGAATGGCAGATAGGATCATTTAGCTCCGAGGCTCCGGAGCTAAAGGATCCTATCTGACACTCGTCAGAGTGGCAGATAGGATCATTTAGCTCTGAGGCTCCGGAGCTAAAGGATCCTATCTGACACTCGTCAGAGTGGCAGATAGGATCATTTAGCTCCGAGGCTCCGGAGCTAAAGTATCCTATCTGACACTCGTCAGAATGGCAGATAGGATCATTTAGCTCCGAGGCTCCGGAGCTAAAGTATCCTATCTGACACTCGTCAGAGTGGCAGATAGGATCATTTAGCTCCGAGGCTCCGGAGCTAAAGTATCCTATCTGACACTCGTCAGAGTGGCAGATAGGATCATTTAGCTCCGAGGCTCCGGAGCTAAAGTATCCTATCTGACACTCGTCAGAGTGGCAGATAGGATCATTTAGCTCCGAGGCTCCGGAGCTAAAGGATCCTATCTGACACTCGTCAGAGTGGCAGATAGGTTCCTTTAGCTCCGAGGCTCCGGAGCTAAAGGATCCTATCTGACACTCGTCAGAGTGGCAGATAGGATCCTTTAGCTCCGGAGCCTATCTGACACTCGTCAGAGTGGCAGATAGGATCATTTAGCTCCGAGGCGACGATATTTGGATCTATCCTGTGTTAAACTATGTACTACGTAGTAATTGCTACTATCCCTGATTTTCAGATCTTGTCACATAGGATTCTATGTAATGCGCTATATTCGTCCACTCTGCTTAACTTACTTTGAGCCACAATCACATGTTCCTGAACAAGTCCAAGCCACTATGGTGTCGAATGCCCTTGTAAGTTCATTTTCCGAAGTATATTTCGCTCTGCAATTAGGTCTTTCTAAATCTAAGGTCAAATTAGCCTTGTCCTCATAGCTCGCTTTATATATAGATCAATCTATATTTTTCAAAGTGAATTCAAAGCAAACCTTCAGTTAGGTTCAGAATCTTCTGATTCCGGTGACAAATATCATAGTGTTTTGACAGGACACTTCTCGTGGACACATATCAGTTACATATTCTGGTACAAGCTGGTGTCTGGTATCGATTAGGTCTTTGGAACCGGTGATTTTAATAGTTGTTATCAGATATATGTTATGATCACTTACAAAGCAAACATGAAACATTCACCCAATGCTGTTTCGATGCTGGTCCAGCGTCGCAGACGATGGCCCAACATTGAAACAGCATTGGATGAACGTATCGTGTGTGTTGACTGACGAATACTACAATAAACATTGTGGATATTTAATTTTAAATGTCTTAGATAAATAAATAAATCCAGTCAAGGGATCGATTTTGACATCACTTTCTGACGTAAAAATTCGATCCTCCCGTCCCCCCCCCCCCACGCTGATAATATGCCGTCGCTAAGTTCTCTGTTTTATACTGATAACAGCGACCTGTGTGCAGAAGTTATCTGTTATATGTTAATCAATCAATCAATTAATCAATCAATCAATCAATCAATCAATCAATCAATCAATCAATCAATCAATCAATCAATCAATCAATCAATCAATCAATCAATCAATCAATCAATCAATCAATCAATCAATCAATCAATCAATCAATCAATCAATCAATCAATCAATTAATCAATCAATCAATCAATCAATCAATCAATCAATTAATTAAAACTGAGATATGTTAAACCTTACAGCACCGAGCTATTCAATTAACATTTTTAGTCACTTGAAGTTGTGTCTCGCTACCGCGATACACAACTCGTTATCAGGGGTCACACAGGTGCTAATCAAAACATAGAATGTCTAATGCAGTAGACATCAGTGCTCTGGGAGGTTATCAATCAATCATTTAAAACAGAAATCAGAGGCTGAATAATATTGTATAATTATCTTATAATCATTTTTTATCCTGACCGTTGTCCTGCTAGGCTCCTATATATACGTTTTCAAGCTATTTTTAACCCTTGTAGCGCTAAACGACGATTTATATTCGTTTTAAAAAAAATCAACCATTTAAGCACTAAGCGACTAAAGTCGTTTTTATATATTTTTATTAGCCGAGCAAAGCATTGTTATTGGGAATTAAATGTGTTTAAACATCACGTTTTGCAAATGTCTCTCAATAAACAAATATGAACACTTTTCAACCATTTGAAGTTGTGGGGCGTGGGTGAAAATTTCAATGCTGTGATTTAGTTAATATGTTTTTTGTCATTTGGAAGTGGAAATTGCGCCACAATCAAATGATTAAGAATACAAGCAAGCAATGCCCATTTGTATAATATTTATACAACGACGGCCCAACGTCTTCGACGTTGGCCCAACATTGTATAAATGTTATACAAATGTTTTGTGTTTGCTGGGTTGCGCAGCATGCGCAGCACATACATGGCTACTTCACCCTGATATGCCGTCACTAAGCTGGCTGCTTACTGATAACGACTTGCGACGATTTATCTGGTTTTTTGTGTTCAATTACTTAACCCCCGAACATCCAGGTAAATAGGACCGGCCGTAGCCCGTTATCCTATTAATTTACCTGCACATCACTCCTTATGGACATGTGCAATATAACGTTTGAGGTCTCTAGGTTAAATACTTTCGAGTTTGAAAGTCTGCAGAAAAAATATATTCACGATTATATACGTGGTTAAAAGTTTAATGGGTTTTGGTTGGAATAATGTTGGCCCAGGGTCGCAGACGGTGGCCCAACATTATTTCACAATGTATAGTGTTATCCGGGTAGTGGCCTTTCGGGGCATAAAGCGTCACCCGTATGGCAGTCAGAGCAAACAAGGGACAATTCTGTTTTAAATAATAATAATAATAATAATAATAATAATATAAAGCATTTGATATAGCGCCATACAACAGCCTTTTCGGCCGTTCGCAGGCGCTCTAAACAGTCAACAATAAGGCATCAGCAATAGGCTCGATTAAAAAGATAAGTCTTGACAGATTGTTTGAAAGTAGAAGTGGAGGGAAAGTTCTTTATAGATATTGGCAGTTCATTCCATAGCCTGGGAGCAGCACAGGAGAATGCTCTGTCTCCGTGTTTTGTGTGTGTTGTTGGCACAGTCAACAGAGACGTATTGGTAGATCTTAGTGTTCTTGGTGGAGTATAAAGAGTCAGCATTTCAGAAATGTAGGCTGGCGCTTCGTTATGAAGAGCACGGTATATGTTGTCACAAGGATCTTGTACTTTATTCTGGATCTGACTGGTAGCCAGTGTAGATCACGGAGATGAGGAGTGATGTGGTCACTGCGTAAACACTTCACAACTAATCTTGCGGCAGCATTCTGCGCTTTCTGCAATTTATCCAATAGGCCTTCGGAAATGCCATAGAGGGAAATGTTACCATAGCCAAGGCGAGGCATCACCAGAGAACAAACAAGCCTCAGTGTCGCCTCTTTTGTGAGACTGGAATTGACTGTTCTAATGTTTCTGAGCTGGAAACATGCTGCTTGACACATCTTAGTGACCTGTGTAGTCATATACATATGATGATCAAACATTACGCCGATGTTACGGGCACATTTAGATGTTGATATTTCACTCCCACTAGACAGTGGTACCTTATTGTGATGAAGAAAATATGGTGGTGCTATGATAACTAGTTCTGTTTTATCATCATTTAACTTTAACATGAACATCACCATCCATGCTTTTATCTCAGCTATGCACATCTCGATTCGACGTTGAGCTTCCAAGAGATCTACTGCATCACCAACCTTAAAGGATAATGTTGGGCCAGCGTCGAATACGATTGACCGGCATTGAACCAGCAATAGGCTGCGACGCAGGCCCAACATTGAACCGGTATCGGGTGGGTGAGCCCAAATTGTGTGGAGCAGGTACATCGTATAGACGTGACACTGACTGACAGCGATGGTGGTGGAAGGAATAGGCCTACACGTTGAAGATATACTTGTCTCTTTGGTTCTTTCAATAATTATATCCTGGACATTTTATGATTTAGGATTCTGGCCCATGCGGAAAACCTATACAGCTTTGTTTACAAAATATTAGGCCAATTTTTTGTATAAAATACTTGAACAGACTGAAGCCGAGCGTCGGAGTTCGGGAACTCCTTTTCTAGCTCCGCCTATTTTTACTCACTTTATTCTGCCGTAATTCACATCTCAAAGTGAATAAAAATAAATGACCGATTTGTTTCCAAAAATGTGTAATTATTTCAAAGGAAAGTTCAGAAAATTAATTTTGTATTATAATGAACACATTCTGATTGACATAATGTCAACAAAAATAAGCCTAATGACTGTAAACCTGAGTGAGTGAGTGAGTGAGTGAGTGAGTGAGTGAGTGAGTGAGTGAGTGAGTGAGTGAGTGAGTGAGTGAGTGAGTAAGTGAGTGAGTGAGTGAGTGAGTGAGTGAGTGAGTGAGTGAGTGAGTGAGTGAGTGAGTGAGTGAGTGAGTGAGTGAGTGAGTGAGTGAGTGAGTGAGTGAGTGAGTGAGTGAGTGAGTGAGTGAGTGAGTGAGTGAGTGAGTGAGTGAGTGAGTGAGTGAATTGGGCTATGTGTACAGGCTAAATTGGGCCAGAATTGTGAGGATGGTGAAATGAATCAGATGACAATATTATTATTATTATTTATTGAGTAAAACAGCTGAGGACAATATACATACAATAGTATCACAGATAGGAAATATCACAATCGTTGCATAAAAATCGGATCAATAACATAGCTAAGAGAGCAGAGAATACACCCATGTCAAGTAGTCCACCAGAGAGCTTACATTTACTGCAATTTGCAGGTAACAAATATTTTGACATAAAATATGAGCACAGACTCCGTACAGGAGATATTTTTTTCAGACCAATAAAAGATTTAACACTGGTATCATGTATCGATTCAAGCTTATTATACATTGCCATATTTAAATAAACTATTTCAAGCCCGAACGTCAGCATTATTCAAACAGCAAATATGATCTACTACATTTCAAAATACTTTCCAAACACAGGCATCGAAATTATAGGCTCCCCACAATATTAAATTTTTATGAGTCGACGGGGATGAGATACTGTATTTCTTTAAAACCTGAATATGAGGAGCAGGGAGTTTCACATATTTTGAAATACCCGTACCGTTTGTAGCAATATATATTTCACAGTAAAATCAGGATGAACTTACAGTTGAGTTGAGACTTATGGGATTCATATGGTGACACATATCACAATGGTACACAGAGCAGCTCTGAGAAACAATGTCACTGATTTTGATTCTGAACCTGTCGCTATCTCCATGTAATATTGATATCAAAACTTCCGGATTCAAATTACATTTATCATATTGATACACCGGGCACTTCTGATGCAGAAGTTATCTCTATATGAAATATTGTTATGGACTACCGCTCTTTATGGGTATCCTAGCAACATCATACGTTGATACAATGTTGGTCCACCGTCGGCCCAACATTAAAACAACCTATCCAGCAAACACGGAACATTGAACCGTTGTTGGATCAATGTTGGGCCAGCGTAAGGGGTTTTGTCAAGTTGAAACAATACCAAAAATCCGAGAAAAACTCAGAAGTGGGTGGGTGGGTCAAGCCCCAACTCGGATTTCTTTTTTTTTTTGGAAATATTGTGTTTTTTGTGTTTTTTTTGTTGTTGTACATGTTTCCAAAAAAAAAAAATTGGATAGGCGGGTGGGTGGCTGTTATCTGGACAATCCGAGTTTTTCTCGGATTTTTTGAATTTTTTTAACTTGACAACACCCCTTATAGACGGTGGCCCAACATTGACGCAACAACGGGTTGAATGACTTGCGTTTGCTGGATATGTTGGAGATATCATTTCTACGTGCTTCTGTCCTGTGATATCAAAGTATCGTCACATTTGATATGCAGGGTGTATCTGCCACTTCACATAATCTAAGAAACAACCTTTCATATCCAAGTGGAGGTATTATGTTATCTGACACATGTATTCTTTATCTTTTTTATCTCAAACACTTCATGATATGCCGTCAAAAAGCCGTTATTTTTTTTACAAAAATCGCGATTTATATCGACTTGTTGATTATTTATCGACATACACACAAGTCTACAAAAATGTCTATATGTATGGAGAGAGTGTATTAATGATGTCCGCTTCTCAAACAGGCAACAATTTATAGAATATCACAGGCTTTCATTACTTGCTCTGGTTTATTGTCTGATATGAGTTCAGACTCAGTACTCAGAGAGAAGGAGAACGAGCTAACTTCGAAAAAAAGTCCTAACTACTGAATGTTTTTAGTCATTCGAAAGTATTATGTTCTACATATTTCTTCCACTTCAAATACACTTGATATTTGGACAACTTCTATGCACATAGGCCTATATAAAAAAAAATTGTCCATGCTGCGTTCTCATATACGTACTGGCTTAGCACACTGTACCCACATATCTAAAACACATAGACATATAAAACACATTATCTGGTTAATAAAAGTAATCATAAATGTCTTAGTTAGATCTTTCCGCTGCATTTGAATATCTATTTCATGGGTCTACGGCCAATATACATTTTAATTATTTCAGTGCGGGGATCGACTTTAGACATCAGAATCGTTCAGCCTCTCAAGTGGGTGAAAATTAATCATATTTGTTTAATAAGAAACCAGACATTTGCAGATCTTGATGTTTAAACACTCATTCCCATCCAAATAACAGGGATTTGATTGGCTAATAAAACGGATTAAAGACTACTATATTCGCGCCTGGCGTTGAAAGGATTAGGATTGATCCATGCTGATAGTCAAATATAGGTTTTCTATATGTGTGTTACACTCAAATTGCAGTGGTACACTATCCAGCGCTAGAGTAGAAAACGTTGCTTGGAGTGTATATGTGTGTAGGCGTATTTTTAAGTCGACGAAATAACTCACATATCTCTAAATATAAGTATACTCGGCCCTGTGCAGCATTCATTTATGAATTTAAGTTTTTTTTCTCCTTGACTTATCGCACACACACATACACATACACAGATATATATGTTTCACTACTGACCTGTTTTTCCTATGGACACAGAATGCAGCACAGAGAAGAAATACAATGACTACCCCGATACCGGCCAACAGAATCCATAACCAGATCTGATCCGAGATGTCATCATCACCTGAAAATTAACACCAATTTTTACAGGGGGTATGGGAGGCTTGATATCCAGAGACAAATTAAAAATCGTGTAAGGAACTTTAGTACCCAGAGAACCCCGTCCCAAAATATTCAACTATCAAGTCGTGTGCAGCACGCAAACTCCTTGAATTTAGGATGTATTACATACACTACAAATATATCCGGACCAATCAAATTGACTACTGCCCAAAATGCAATCTGACCCCGAGTTTGACCTTATGCACTGAGGCTATGGGACAACTGACGTCATTCACCGCCACAGATTGCTATCATCACTATGCACGTGTTGTCAAGGCTTGAGCTCCTCACTGCTTCTTTCCAGCATTGACTAGACAGGCGGTCACTCCCCTGGCTACACCACTCCTCTCATATAGCAATTCAAATTTGAGACTCAAAAGGAGCTGGAATAATCAATAATAGCTTCTGATGCTCCTGGATTATGATATCATAAAAGCCCTTATGGGATACAATAAATGTGTAAATGTTAGATCTCTTTCTGTCAAGTTATCTATGGTAAAAACCTGGTTACATATATCAGGGCTATATGTATATTCATACCAGTAAATTATGCGATTTGGCACATTTCCACTTTTACTACAGCATCACTGGAAACATTTGAACCACTGAAGTGCTAAGCTATAAAATTTCATTTTTTACACACATGAAGCTGTGTCTTGCTACCGCGACCCACAACTTCAAGTGGGTGAAAATGACTTGCATGAATATGTACAATTAGAATAAAAATATATGCAAATCTCGAAAATGTAATGCTCATGTCAAACCTTCTTGAATGCCACATATAAAGTGGGAGAGCTGTCACAGACGTGATTGTCTCTTTAACCCTTACAACGCTGGAATATGTTTATACAAACCATTGAGACCTAAGGGTTTTTTCAATTTTTATCACAAATGATATGTTATGGGTCCACGGCCATTTAAAATTTTCAATTCTTTGAGTGCGGGAATCGACTTTTGACGTCAGATCCCCGCACTGAAAGGGTTAAGGGTTGATAGACGTATCCTCATCTAACACTTAAAAGATTTATAATGATTTTAAGTTGGAAACAATACTTTAGTCTCCATGGCTTATATAAATATACAAACATATTTCAGGTCCCAATGGTATATATATACATAATTAGTTCAGACCTACAAGGTTTAATCGCTGCAACTATGCTTACTAGATTGACTTGGTTGTGGAGATGATGACGAGGAAACGGCCGCTGAAGATTCTACTGCTGGTAAACTTGATGTTGATATTGCTGATGGTGAGGTTGATGATGGTGAAGTGGCTGCTGATGATGTTTCTGCTGCTGTTGTTGTTGCAGTTGTAGTTGATCTTGTTGTTGCTGTAGCTGCTGTAGTAGTTGTCGTTGTAGTACTGGTTGTAGCGGTTGTTGCTGATGCTGGCGATGTTGTTGATGGCAGATCTGTAGCCACACTACCAGTTGATTGCAGGTTTGTCGACTCACTCGTTCTTGTACTAACACCTTTGTTAAACAGTGTACCACTTATGAACATTTTGAGATATTAGTTTGTTTGAATTGAACGATTGGGTGGCCGTCGCATTAGAGAAGATAACACATCTTAACCAATTCAGTGCAGGGACCGACATTAGACGTCAGAATCTTACGTCTCAAGACGTCATATTCTGATCAAATAATGATTTCATCTCTTAAGGAATTCAGCATTATTATGTAAGTAAAGCTTGAAAGCTATTGTTATCAACGATCTACCATCCAATTATTATGAGTATGTTTTCTAATAATATTGTAATATTATGATTTGTATTATTCTATTGAATTGCATCGAAATGTTTCTTTTTTTTAGGTTGATATCTCACTTTGCTCAGTTGGACATGTTGTTTGGCACGTAGATTCATAGTCCCAGTTACAAACTTTACTTTCACAATCAAAGACCAGTCCTTCAGGACAGTCTCTGTGTAGCAGATCCAAATTCCAGCATTCATAATACTTGGTACAATCCTCCGGATCACCAAACTTCTCTGCGTTGTGGTCGGCACAGTCTATGTCTATTCCACACCAATCTTCACAAACTTTGTTAGATACTGTAGACATACAATATATTTAAAAAAAATCACATATGCTTAGATTCTCCATAAAATAAACAAATAGGTTAATTGTAAAGCAATTTATTGAAACAAAACATAATTAATTATGAAAGGTAACTATTAAATTTATTGTAATAAACTAATTATTTTACAAATTTGCAACAGATAAAGATAATACAAATATTAAATAGAACATGAAACACTATTAAAGGGACTGGCCCAGGCTAAAATCATAAAAAAATCGGTGATTTTATTTCGGGTTCTTAATATGACCATATGATGTAAACATGTACATAGACTAGAACTGCAAATTTTGATAATTTTTGTGCTGCGCATTCACCAGTTAGGCTAGATATAGAGACGAAACTCCCGCATTTCCTATTTTTGACATGGTTGTCAATAATTAGAAATCGGGAATTTCGTCTCTATATCTAGTCTAACTGGTGAACGCGCAGCACAAAAATTATAAAAATTTGCAGTTCTAGTCTATGTACATGCTTACATCATATGGTCATATTGAGAACCCGAAATAAAATCACCGATTTTTTGATGATTTTAGCCTGGGCCAGTCCCTTCAAGTAAATTATTACCAACACAACAATGTAATCACAACAATTATAATAAGGGGTAATAAGGGGTCTTATCAAGTTTAAAAAATTCAAAAAATCCGAAAAAAAACTCGGATTAATCAGATAACACCCACCCACCCCCCTATCCAATTCTAACTTTTTTTGGACATATTAGGAAACATGAAAACAGCAGAAAAAAACATAAAAAACACAACATTTCCCCAAAAAATTAAAATCCGAGTTGGGGCTTGACCCACCCACCCACTCTCGAGTTTTTCTCGGATTGTTGGATTTTTTTTACCTTGACAAAACCCCTAAGAATGCATGCATGGTTTCTCGATACTACTAAAGCATTTGACAGGTTCTGGCATAAGGGTTTATTATTGAGACAGTTTGGGGTTGAAGGTTTTTTTCATCGCTGGTGTGAGAGTTAACTTTTCAATAGAAAGCAGAGGGTAGTTATTAATGGATGTGAATATAGATATAAATGTAGATATAAATGATGTGGTCCCTCAGGGTTCTATATTAGGTAAATTGTTTTTTCTTGTTTTTATTGACGAAATCATTTTGGGGCTGGAAACAAACCCATACTTGTTTGCAGATGATACATTTATGTTAGATATATTTAGTGACCCTGTTGAATCAGCTGCTAGAATTAATCGTGATCTTATGAGAATTTATGCATGGGGTGTATTATGGAATGTTTCATTTAACCCCGCGAAAACGAACTATATGATTGTAACCAATCTTTTTATTGCATACCCAACATTATATTTGTATGGGGTGTATTATGGAATGTTTTATTTACCCCGCGAAGACGAACTATATGATTGTAACCAATCATTTTATTGCATACCCAACATTATATTTTAATAATATTCCTGTTGATTATACACATTCACACAGTCATTATGTTCGATATATAAAACATTTTTCAGACCTATAATTGAATATTTAATATTGTTGTGATGTGAACAATTGTATATAAGATCAAATATAAAATATTAGGAATAGATACGGAGAAGTATAAAATATATAACATATTGTATGAAAGAATTATGAACAGATAATAAAACTACTATAATATATTAGATGGCAATACTATGTAGCATTATATATAATAGTACATAGGACACATTCAAAACAGAGAATATAAGATTAGATATGAATGTATGAAAAATAATATTATTGATATACTGATATATATATAGGTTATTGATATACTTTTTAAAAGAAAACACACTGCTTGCCTCACGGATATCACGAGGCAGAGAATTCCACAGACGTACTAGGCGATAAAAATACGAAGATTGGAGGGCAGTAGTTTTGACTCTGGGTAATTTCAGCAATGTACCATTGCTAGAGGACCTTAAACTATGTAGAGAAGCGACAAGTTCGAAATAACTAGAAAAATTTCAATAAACATAACTATTTAAATATTTAAAAAATAACAAAAGATCAATAATCTCCCTGCGAAAACAAAGTGGTAGGATAGAAAGTTTTATGCATCTTTCTGCATATGAGAAATCAGAATAATTGTTTAAAATATACTTTGTAGCGTGGCGCTGTACTCTTTCTAACAATAAAATATTCTTAACATTTGCAGGTGACCATATTGGTGAATAATATTCCAGAATACTGCGTATGTGTGACACATAGAGTTGAAACTTAACAGGAGATGGGGCATCAAAACTTATAGAACGTCTTATCATGCCTAGTAAGGAATTGGCCTTAGCAGATATAGTTTTTATATTATTAGCCCATGATAAATTTGAAGTAACAGTGACACCGAGGTCATTAATGGTGTCTACACGATCTAAAGCATTGTGGTCCAGATTTGACAGGGAGGGATGGGGAAACCTTTCCTTCAATAATGACAGATTGTGATCGAACATGTAAATAATAGGTTAGCCAAAACCGTGCTGGGCCGAGTTAATCATCGGGTAAACAAAAGGATGAACATGGTTAAAAACTAGTCGCTCCATAATTTTGCTAACACCATTAAGCAGTGAAATGGGTCTATAATTGTCAGCTTTACATTTATCTCCCTTTTTATGTATTGGTACAACAAAAGCGTGCTTCCAGGAATCTGGCAGAGCGCAGGTCGACATGCTCATATTGAAAAGAGCTGTCAATGACGGAGTAAGCTCAGCTGCACATTGGTGTAGGACCCTGAGAGGTAAGTCATTAGGGCCACTTCCTTTGTTAAAAACCAACTTTTTAAGCACTTGAAATACATCATTCTCAGAGAATACAATATTTGATAGATTTGAATTCATATGCACATTAACTTCTGGAAGATTAGTGTCAGATGTAGTGTTGTTGAAAACAGAGTGGAAATAATTATTGAACATAATAGATTTATCATCAGAGGATGTAGCCTCTTCATTACCGCTACTGAGAACTGCTGGCATAAGTCGAGATTTTGTTTTCAGACGACAAAAAGTCCAGAAACGTTTGGCATTTAACTTAATATTTTCGGACATTTCGATCATGAAACGACGTCTTTTATCTCTAATAGTATTTTTCAATTGGTTACGTAACCGTTTGAATTTAGACCACAAATGTGTGTTGTTATTATTTCTCGCTTATTAGATTTACTTTCTACAAATATGTATGGGAACAAAACTATTCTAGAAACTGTTTGATTGTATGGCACAGTTGATTTAAATTTTGATACGATATTGTCTGTTTTCAATTTATTTCAAAAATATATTCATGGGAGTGGGAGATTTAGGTAGCTTAAAAAATAAATAAAACTATCCTGATTAAACGCATCTTCTTATAGAATTTTGAAATGTTGTATTAATTATTTATTCATTATAATTATATTTCTTTCTTGTAGCTGAGTTACTGTTAATATTATTGTTTTGTTTTACTTTTACTCACTGCAACACTCACTCACTAAATTATATTGTTTGTATTATTTATGTAATAATCTTTATTTTCAATGTGCACTGTTTATATGTCTGTATATATGTGCAAATGTAAGGAGAGCAACTAGTGGCCATGTGGCTGTTTGCAATCCTGTTTAAATAAATGAAGTTTAAACAAAAAAAATCACACCAAGCACCTTTCTAATAAATAATAAACATTTATTTAATTTTAATAACTTCATTGTTAAGATTGGTATTAATCTGGCCCATGAAATCCCTACTCAAGGTACAAATTTAAAATCAATGGAAAACTCATTGCTCCCTATCATAATCATATCATCATTATGTCATAATTATGTCATAATTGTATTTATGTCCTATTGTATGACAGACAGACAGATATTTTATAGACAGAAAAGAAAAGTCATTACAGACTTATTTGTCATAGAAATGAAAGAGATATATGTACATGTATATACAAGATTGTTAGTTTGTTAAAATCATATGATAATATACATGGTATGACATACACAGCTAAAATCATGTGGCATTGCCAAAATAAAAACTGGGTATTTCGATAATATAAATGACTACTACTAAAAATGAAATAAAAGGCATTGCCAAGATAACATAGAGGTCTATCATTTTGTTTCCCGCACCAAAACCAGAGATAAAATAGCTACTACGTATGACATACTAATTATATATAGTAGCAAAAAAGACACTCTGGAAAGCGTAGAAACCTAAAATATATACAAGTGCATGATTATGCTACAGTAACTGGAGTATGCAATAAGCCAATGGTAAAAATTATATGGTATTTTTTTAAATTAAATATAATATCATGCAAGTACAATAAATATGGCATAAACAGGCAGCTCCGTGTCATGTGACCATGCAAGCACAGTCGCTATGAGCGCGGAGATTCCCTGAGATTGACTAGTGGTGCAAACTTAACGACGTAATAACAGTAGTAATGGCGGTTAGAAATTATTTGTGCAATTCACACAGGACATGGCCCTCGCACAAAAACATTAAGCCTTTTTATAATTCACTATATTGTTTAATTCATACTGTTTCAATCACGACCTAGTTAGAACCACATACTCGGAGTTACCATCGAAGAAAACCATTCCCGACCTCATGGAGAAAATCAGTTGACTTAGCAACTCTGAAATCCTCCATAAGGCCCCACCTCGTCTGATAACAAAGGCGACGGAAACGTCCCTAACCGGCCCCAAAAAGCCAAATAATAAGATCCGAGAGCAACAACCGTCTTGATATGTGGTAATACCCAAGTCAGATCATGAGGGCATGATAATATGAATAATATAGCGACAGGTGACAGATTTATTATACTCAGTAGTTTTAGCCCTTAATTTGTTTAAAGCAACCATAAATAAATAGCGCTAGTGACTTCACCACTGTTATGTCTCTAGATGTCATAATTCCTAGAAACATTTCATTTGTCGGTTGTATATTGATAATTGCGGCTACAGAATCATACAAGATTTCGTGTTCATTCTTCATAGCGCAACAGTGGAGAAGAAGATGTATTTCATCGTCAATTTCGTTTAATTGACACCTTGTGCATATTCGCTGATTTTTTGGTGTGATTGGATTATTGAATCGTCCTCTTTCTATATTTAGATCATGTGAGCTCATTCGATATCTCGCCATTGCTGTTATGAGGTGGTTCCCCCTTATGTGCAAGATATATGGTTCAACACAGAAATATTTTTTTACTAATGCATATGTGCGCAGCTTACTCGAGCTCTCAATATATTTTCTCCACTGCTGTGTAAATATTCTAACTATTGATTCTTTAAATGAAAGCATGAATTTATTTGTATCCCCAATATTCTGTGATTCCCAAGTTTGATCAAGCCCAGTTCGTTCGAGGATAGAGTGAATACGGGAACACCAGTTCGTGAAGCCAATGGCATCTAGCTCAAGTAGCATATTGTAGGCATTTCTGACTGAATGGCTCCGAGATAATTTTAGAATTCTACACCAATATTTTACAGCTTTTATGTGTTGCCGGATGATCAGTGGAAAACGACCCGTGTCCCCATATATTGCAGGAGTAGGTGTTTGCTTTCTAACGCCAAGTGTGGATTTAATAAATTTTAGATGGATTTTTTCCAGATCGTTAACATCATCGCCTGTATACCATATATCACTTCAATATTCTAGTATGGGCAATATTTGGCAATCAAATACCTTGAACGCAATAGTGGGTGACAATTTACCGACCACAGGACGGGACTGTTTATGTAGAGCAAAGATTGCTTTCCCAGCTTGGGATGCAAGATGAGAAAAAGTTTCTTTTAACACGTTATTAGCGGACTTGGTGCTATACACTACACCAAGGTATTTATATTGTTCAGCCTTTTCTATAATGTTATCACCATAGTGGAAGCTTCCGCATACTGTTGTGTAACGTTCATTAAAGATAAGAACTTTTGTTTTAGGAATGCTAACTATGATATGCCATAGGGAAGCATATGAATACAGGGCAGTTAGCTGTTTTTGTAATCCCTCGGCAGATTCTGAAAAAAGGACAAGGTCATCTGCAAATAACAGATATACCATTAGCAAGGTGTCCACAGCGATATCTTGATCTTGGTCAAATGATGCGGATATGTCTTGTAAAAATTCCGTGAATAGTTTGGGACTGAGCATACCGCCTTGTAGAACCCCAAATTCGCTTTTTAATATGTCACTGATACGCGAGTCCCATTTTACACGGCACTCTGCTTTAGAAAACATGCTTTTATTATGTTTAGCAAATTGCCGTCTATTCTCCTGTTCAATAATTTGTAAAAAGATGTAAAAAGATGTATGTCATTAGCCTGTCATTTTCTAAAGGAATATTTTTTAAAACAAAAGATGAAAATTGAAAGGTCATTATTTTGTATAAAAACGACAGTAATATGAAGATTAATAATTACAGTCCAATTTGAATTTTGTTGATGTTCTTTTGATTTTTTGGAAGGATTGATACATAACAGGTTAGTAAGTTTTATAAATAAACACACATTATTAATTAAGTTTCAATTGGGCTTCCGCTCTCAACAGTCTACAGACCTTGTTTTTTTTAAATGCACAGGTAATTGTAGCCCTGAATACCAGGCTATTCCGTCCGATCTGCATAGCCTTCAGGTAAGCCACTACATAGAGAATATCCCGGCTTCTGCCCTGTGCGATACTGTGTACAGTGAGCCAGCCACTTTTATCTGCTGTCGCTGATCACTATACACACATACAGGTGTAACCCTGGATATACTCTATGGGTGAATTCAAGGCTATGCAATTGATGACAAATAAATTGTTTCGTTTTGTTTTATTTCCGCGAAGCTTTCAACACTATAAATAAAAAACAGTATGAGAAAAGTGGTCTCGCATTGGACAAGTTATTTTTATTACGCGTGAACTGAAAAATGCATGAGCTTAGGCGTTTGAGCAGATATGACGCACCATAAGATACGGACGATTGTGAATGATTTTCTTAGTATTCGTTTAATCGAAAACAATTTGTCAGTTTTAATAATGTGACTCAAATAGTAGTCCTACATGTGAAAGTCAGGCTATATGAGAAATATCACAGGCAAACTTTAATATCATTTGTAAAACCTGAGGACCTTGTTTAACTCATCAACACTTACAACATTCATTCTACAATTCCTTTCTGCTTACCTACTTCTGATATTATATAGATATCTGACGCAACACATTTTGACAAATATGTATTCCCACTATATATATATGATTTTAAAGCTGTATAACACGATGTAAAATAAAAAATCTTCCTATATTGATCTCTTACGTGAAGAATTTTCATTACACGTGAACTAGAAAATGCATGTACTTACATGTTTGAGCAGATATGACGCACCATAAGATAAGGACGATTTTGAATGATTTTCTGGCTGTCATATCGTGCCATAGTGATTCCCTCATCGCACACAACATCTTAGTGTGTCTAAATCACTATTAATAGTGTCAAATAAGGATAAATGAAACCCACATAGTGCTGACTGGTAGATATGTTATTATTGCATGTCACATGTATCATGTGGCCCTCGCAATAGCAGTTATATTCAATCTTAGCGAGGGTCTTCCAACCACGTAATGTGTACAACAAACGTTTTCTGAGTCTATCTGACTGTCATGTACATAGTGAATGAGCATACAGGAAGTTTCTCATTCTTTTAGTTATCAGATCAATATATGCAGACCTTCAAACACATCGACTGATAGCGCATTTTAACCTTTCATATGTCTCTTCCTTATCATAACTGTATTATTATCTAACGCTATACACATGCATGCTGATTCGGTGATAGCCTATGCTTCTGTTGTATTTTCAAGCTAATCTATTTCTGCATAACCCAATTGATGGCAGAAAATGATTGAAAACGTAACGAACGACAACCCAGCGAACGACAACCCAGCGAACAACAACAACAACAACAAATACTTTTTTTTTCAATGAAGCGTATATTTCTGTATCTGATTTGTCCTTTTAGCCCTAACACACATAACAGTACATTATGTATCACAGATATAGCTATAATTATCTTCACATGTATCAATAAGGTGGCCAATATTCAATCTTCATGGGGGCCAAGGTTTTTGCGCGTACAAATTATTTACTTCAAACCGACTCGGCGGCGCGCTGAAAATTTCAAATTTTATTGCATGCTTCTATATATAGAACAATGCTTGAAGTAAACTATTTATTTCATGCAGGCTCTGTCCGAAATTATTTATTTCAAAAATTATCCATCACTCCCCCTGGAGATTGAATGTTGGCCCGCTAAGCGATGGAGTATATTCAGGACAAAAACATTGCAATTCTAGACCAAATGACCATTTTGTCATTTCAAACAGATATAAAAAAGCGTTACCTGATTTAAAATATATGTTTCTGGTTAATCGTTTAACCACCAAGTGATCTAATTATAATTTCTATTCTCTAAGGTTAAAAAAAATGATGTCAAGGGGAAATAAGGAGATTTAATAGATCCGTACAACGTAGATCTTGTAATATGACATGTATTTCAGTCTGGCCCATTATAGACTAGATTACCTCTCATTTCTTCAAAGTCTACACAAACATGTCATATTATCTTGTGGCTATCATGATTTCCATGTTTGGTGTTTCCAAAATCTGTAGGCTTCAGACATAGAAAGGCCTACGCCACGCAGTTGAGGTCTATGTCTATTGTCTAGAAACTGGGTCAGTCAGGGCAGGAAAGTTTAGACGTCAACCTGTAGTTGTCAATTTCTGTCTTGACGAATCTATGTGTCACGTAGTGCACAGACCTACCTGCACAACAGAGTGACCTGTAAAGTGAGGCCGTAGCATCACATACTACAGGTCGATAGACTGACGTTACAGAATACAGAATCTAAGACTAGCAGGCTCAACAACAACTTGCAAGGATTTTGCTCCATTTGAAACGTTGTTTAACACACTTAAAGACAGAATCTGCCTTCAAAATATGTTCTTCAAGGTGTGGTCAACTGTCAAAATTCGCGGGACAAGGGTCCCCCAGAAGGCAATAGTGCCCGTGGGTAGGCCAAGGCCCTATTCCATAATAATACTAAATATGCGTTTCATACCCAAAGCCTCATTAAGAGCAAGTTCTCAAATCACAGCAAGTTCATATATACTTGAGCGACATCTATGAGTAAATAATTCAAAGCTCTTTGCCCTTGCCCCTACTTGGTCGCTGGCTTGCAAACAAACTGACTGTATTACTGCCGGGATGTTGATACTGCTTGCCCCCAAACTTGTATTGGCATGCCCAGTAAACACAAAACATTTGTATGACTTTATGCGATGTTGTACCAACGTCGAAGACGTTGGGCCGACGTTGTATAAATGTTATACAAATGTCTTGTGTTTGCTGGGCAGGAGGACTTTCTCTCAAAAATTGTACATTTATTCAATGTTGGTTCAATGTTGGGCCAGCGTCGCAGATGTTGGCCTAGCATTAAAACAGCATGGGATCAATGTCCCGTTTAAGTAGTATCTTGTAATCTGTTCAGTGGTTATATTAATGACGTCAATCTGTACTCAATAGGCTACTGTTGGCCTACACTTGACCATCCCAGGCATGTGCGTTTTGCAGTGGAATAATTCTTTAAACAGTTAGTCCGTCAAAACAAACAAGATAAAATAAACCGTGAGTCAATCATGTCCGTGGTCGCAACATTATAGCATAAATATAGGCCTATTCTGAGAAGGAGGAGTCCACGTGCTATGTAGTATTTATGAGCGTTGGCCTAACAGTGTATTATTGAATTAATAATACATGGCCACGTGATTTGGCAAATAATTGCAAAATAAAACGCTGCCAGAACCTCGATAAAACTCTATCTACGTTTATATTAAATGATATTCGCACGACTGGTAACAACACATAGGTTTAATAATACATAATATCATGTACGAGGCACGTACAGCAGAGTATATTCAGGTCTACAAATCCATCATTAATGAGTTCTCTCTTCGACGTATAATAGACTCTTAACCCTTTAAGCCCTCACGATGCATTAAAGCATCATTTACATCCCTTAAAACATATTTAATTTAACGCAAATGTCCATGAAACTAGTTTACCAATACATGGCAATTTTCTTTAATTTATAAACCACATCAAATCATCTTCATCCACTACAAGTCGAGAATTGCGACAGCAATTCGCGGCTTGTAGTGGATGAAGATGACAATGGTAAATTCAGGCTTGAAAGGGTTAATATTGGGCAACTTATTAAGTTACATATCCAGACTTAAAAAACTCTGTCGTAATTTAGTTCTTTCTTCGACTTAAAACACACTGTCCCTATATTTGGCATGTGGATTACTATATATCCATTGTTTTTAAAGATGTGCTGTCATTGTTCTTCTCATAGACATACAGGCTTAGTACACTATACCCACATATCTAAAACACAGACATATAATATATATGATTAGTTCAAACTAAGATGCACTTAGAATATATACATTAGTAAGATGGTAGGCCTAACCATTTCTATTATTATCAATTGTTGATGCTGATAACACGATACCTTAAACCATTGTTAGATTAACGCTGGTCCAATGTCCTTGACGCTGGACCTACAATAAACGAACATTGGTTAAATGTATCGCGTTGACTGGGCACAGCTTCAAGTTGGTAAAACTTGTTTCTGTCAAATTAGAAGCAAATTAATTTGAAATATTGCGGATCAGTGATATGTTCCATATTCCAACCATATACAATATGCAAACGGTGTTAATTTGGATGCTATATGGGAAAATACAGCACCCGTGCAATGAATAGGGTGTGAGCCGTTAGTCGAACACTTTATTCATTTGACACGCGCTGCCTCCACCCCACCTCCCCCCTTGGGGATTGAATGGTGGCTCCCTCACTGACCTGTTTTTCCTGTGGACACATATTGCAACACAGAGAAGAAGCACACTGATAATCCCGACAAAGGCTAACAGAATCCATAACCAGGTCTGGTCCGACGTATCCTCCCCACCTGATAGTTAACACCAAACAAGTAATAGGTAATACTACCATGGGGAGTTGAAACAGGTCCGGCTAGAATGCCCAAGCCAGACAAATAGTTGACCTTATTACATTTAAACAATCATTGGGACCCATATTTCAATTTAAGTTAGTATATATAGTCTCAGAAGCAGCCATCCAACTGAAAATTCCAACTTTGATCTTATCATGACTTTCTCTTGTTTCCATTAGAAAAGTTAGGATCAATCCTAACTTTTCTAATGAAAAAAAGGGAAAGACATGATTTGTGATAATGCTTATAATAATGTCAGGATTTTCAGTTGGATGGCCTCCTAATCAATAATAGTTTCCTATCCTTCTGAATTATGCTGGATTATAAAAGCATATACATTGATCGGTTCTCATATTGCTCTGTGTTAAAACTGAAGTCACAAAAATTATCAAAGTTCACATCTAAAAAGTCACTTTTTTCTATATTAATACCATTGAAATTAGTTTAGTGTTGGTATGTCTCTTGTATATTTGTTCATCCAACCGTGTCAATCCAAAAACAATTCTCACCAATATTCGCAGCCTTTTCCCGTTTTCCGATTCATTTTAAAAGTGTTTCTACACTTCCTACCCCAATGTTTTTTCAATAATAAAATAAAAAATGATAGAAAAATAATGAAATAAATTGATATATCCAAATTATAGTTAAGGGAGTAGCACACTGTATACGAACAGCGGGACACAGCTGTACCCAGAAAGCACCCCGCTGATTACAAGGATTGAGGCAACTGGGGTACAACTAAAACCAGAAACATGCATAGAGTGTTTTATGGCTTAAAGCTAGAGTGAACGTCAAAACCTAGGTTATGGCACTTACCAGTTTCAGTTGGTTGTGGAGAAGACGACAGGGAAGCTACTTTTGAAGAATCTACCGTTGTGTTTTCTGTAAAACTTGTTGTTGATATTGTTGATTGCGAAGTGGATGCGGGTGAGGTTGAGGCTGATGAGGTAGATGCTGGTGATGTTGATGTTGTAAAGGTTGTTGTTGATGAGGTTGTTGTTGGTGAAGTTGTTGTTGGTGAGGTTGTTGTTGGCGAGGTTGTTGTTGGCGAGGTTGTTGTTGGTGGAGTGGATGGTGATGATGAAGTGTCGTCTGTTGATGTTGTTGTAGTGGTTGGAGTTTCTGTAGTCGTTGTAGTTGCTGTGGTAGTTGTAGTCATAGTACTGGTTGTAGATGTTGATGGTGATGATGTAGTTGTTGGTGATGATGTCAGCCCACTCTCAGTTAATGGCAGGTTTGTCAGCTCACTCTCAGTTGTTGTGATATCTATGTGAAATAGTGACAACCTTATGAACATTGTGAAATATTATTTGATTTAAATTGTGAAATATTATTTGATTTAAATTGACTAGTTACCCACAACGTTCTTTTATTTATTTTTCATCCACTTAAATGTGTGTCTCGCCACCGCGATCCACAGCTTTAAGTGGGTGAAAATTAGGCCTACTCATATTTGTCAAATTTGCGACTATACATTTGCAATTCCTACTGATTGAAGATAAATTTATGTAACAAAATCTGGTATTTCAAATGATAAAATTCATTGAAAACAGCCATAGTTGTTCTTAGCTCTTAAAAGGTTAATATATCTATGTAAAACATCTATGGTTAGTGATACCTGCTGTGTTCGTTCTCTGGCGGAAACATTTAAGCAATCACGCCTATAATCGTTTTAAATACTTTTTCTTATCAGATCAAATCACAGTCATTTGGGAGTGAAATGTGTGTTTAAACATCAATATTTTCAACAGAATAAATATCAGCAAAAACTAAATAGTCTTAATCACATTTATTATTTCCTTTATTTCTTTGTGGAATTCGGTATTATTATATAAAGCTTTTATTATTATCAATTTATCAGTCTCTTTATATTTATGAATTGTATCCCAATAGTTATTTATTTATTATGATAGCTTACTTTGTTCAGTAGGACATGATGGTTGACACGTAGATGCCCAGTCCCAATTGCAGGCTTTACTTTGACAATCAAACACCAATCCCGGAGCACAGTCTCTACTTATGGGATCTGAATTGACGCATTCATAATGCTTGGTACAATCCTCAGGGTTACCGAATTTCTCTCCCTCGTTTTGTTCGTCACAATCAATGCCCGTTTCACACAAATCATCACAAACTTTGACATGTACTATAAAAAAAACATTTGAAAATAAATAAAATATGTAATTGTTTGTTTATAATTGCCATGTAATTTCCTCGATTAAATTCCTACAAACATGCATTTTATTCGCGACAAATGTGAATTGAATATATCTAACTGTGCAGAGCTAATATCTCACCAATGAACGACTGTTTGGCGACTGATGGCGACTATTTAACGAATTTGACCAAATATATAGCGACTGTGGTCTATGATGACTGATGTTCAACAACAGTGGGGCAACATACTTGCGACAGTTTAACCAATCAGACGACCACTGGGCGTCTGATTGAAAACTTTTCGCGAATGTTCGCTCAGGGGGGTGCATGTATGTCGTCGTAGATTATTTAATTCATCGTTAACATGCAGCGACTGCATTTCGGGCATGGTTGGACCTTGTAGCAAATGAATCGAATTCAGCAACTGTTTTCAGACTGGTTTACAAATCTTGTACAATATATTGATGACTACAGAGCGAATCCTAGACACTCTTTTGACTAGACGAATCATCATGTTAGGCTCCTCAGTCCTTCAGCATTCATTTCAAGCTGACCACCAAAGTCAAGATGGACATGGAAATAAACTTCAGCTAGGATGAAACTATAACAGAGAAACTGAGGTGTCTCTCACTTGGTGAGGTGTCTCTATATACATGTCGTTATCAGGGTTATGCTCTCCTGATAATGACGTTATGTATGACAGGATCGCACAAAGAATCTACCAATCACCCGACTCACTAACAACCTTTTAACGACCAGATAACCTGTTGATATCTAGTTGTTATGTATTTGCTAAACTGTCGTCACATTCGTTATCTAGACACTAATCATTCGTTAGTCAGTTTTTTTCGAATCTGTGTCGTTAAGCAGTTGTTGCTGATGGTTATAAGTCGTCTCACACCAGTAATTAAAATTATTTCATCACAGTTTGTAGAGGCGTCACTGAGGTAGCCGTGTCGTCCTCTCCGAGGTTGTGGATGGATGTATTTGCTTTACCCGAAAAATCCAACATGGCTGTCACTGAGAGCGATTCCGACCCCAAGGTCCTAAAAATGTCCATTACTTTCTAATGAGTGTGCGTGCGACCTCTGAGCTGAGCATGCGGGTATGGAACTGAAATGTTACTGATTCTAAAAAAAATATTTTTGCCCTGATTACTCCCGGATATTTTCCGATATGACAGTCCAAAGAAATGTCCCACGATTTTGTACGCAGTCAATCTGTGGCTGAAACCTGTTTCAGCCACTGGGGCTATCACTGAGGCTGAGGACGTTCGCTAAAGGTTCGTTAGACTTGCTAAAATCAACCCTATTTTAATCGCTAGCTGTTCTTTATATTCTCTAAATTATTTCTCCGTCGCCAACAATCTTTTCAAGGTCGACTATACAGAACAAGGCACGACTTCTAAGCAACCACTGAAGAGTAAAAAGACTAATTAGGAAATTGTTACAGACCAATTAACAAAATTAATTTATCGATTAGTCTCGGCCAGATTTTGAAAATGTTTAAAATCTGGCGGCCACTGAAATCAAAGTGAACAATCAATTTATGAATAGGATACTGATTCCGACTTCTTGGAAATTAGCTTGAGACTAAATAGAGATGAAAAACAGAATATCCATTCGTTTCGGTCGCCAATCGGCCGCAAGCCCGGTAAGATAGTAGCTAAATAATGAACGACTTCTTAACCCTCAGGTAATTATGTTTCTAAATATAACTAGAAAAGGAGATCCCGAACTCCGAGGCCCGGCTTTAGTCTGTTTGAGTACAATAGAAAAAATCAGAATATTGGTCATCCTCATGGGCCAGAATCATAAATGTCCAGGATATAATTAAGGAAAGAACCAAGGAGACAAGTTCAAATATATCTTCGACGTGTATTCCTTCCACCACCATCGGCGGTGATGGCCAATGTTCATTCAATACTCGTAAAGAGGATGTAGGCCTACCCACCAAATTCTGGTTTAATGTTGGGCCAGCTTTGCAGCCCATTGCTGGTTGAATGCCGGTCAATTGTCTACGACGCTGACCCAACACTGATCTATCACCGGGTCTGTTGTATACTTTGCGCGACCACGTGGCATTCAACCAAAGATGTTTCATTGTTGACCCACAGTCTTTGACGCTGGCCCGTCATAGAAACAGCATTGGGTAATTGTACCGTGTTTTCTGACCGCTGCATTATGCTGGTGACGCTTTAACATCCTGGCGCTAGAAACACCAGAAAGCAGGATAAATTTGCCAAATACTGATGTAATGCTGGGCCACCGTCTGCGACGCTGGATCAACATTTTTCTAACCAAAACCCTTTAAGATCTGAACCACAAATATAATCGTGACTATTGGCGCAGCACCAAAACAGTGGTCTATAAAATAACAAGCTGACAGTATAACCAATATGTGCTAACTCTGCTGATTTAAAAGGTAAACATGTAAGTAAACTATTGTAAATACAACTAGAAAAAGAGTTCCCGAACTCCGAGGCCCGGCTTTAGTCTGTTTGAGTGCTTTAAACAAAAACAAAATGGCCCTAATATTTTGTAAACATAACTGTATTGGTTTTCCTCATGGGCCAGAAACCTAAATGTCTAGTATATAATTATTGAAAGAAATGAAATGCAATGAATCGGGCTTTAAGCCACCTTTGTGCACATATAGGCTAAACTGGGCCAGGAGAACCTCCTGAGGATGGTGAGATGATTGAGATAACACTGTCCTCCAGACACAGGATTCGAAATTCGAGCCCTGGCGGTCTGAGGTCGAGCACGCTACCTCTCGGTCACGGAGGCTCCCCACAATACTGACTTTCACACGTGGATGGGGAAGAAACATTTTTGTTTCTTTCAAATCGCCGAGACCGAGAACAGAACCCCGAACTCTGGCGTGAAAGGCAGCGGTGCTAACCACTACCCTAGGGCCCACGCCCAATTATTGAAAGAGCCAAAGAGACAAGTATATCTTGACGCTGGCCCAAAGTTGAAACAGAATTGGGTGATTGTCCCGTGTTTGCTCTGACTGCCATATGGGTGACGCTTCACCCCCCCCCCCCCCAAAAAAAGGCTACTACCCGGATAACACGATACATTGGCCCAATTGTGAAATACCGTTGGGCCACCTTCTGCGACGCTGGGCCAACATTATTCCAACCAAAACCATTTAAGCTCTTAACCACGAATATAATCGTGAATACACTTTTTTCTGAAGACTTTTTGAACACGAAAGTACTTAACCTAGGGACCTCAAACGTTATATTGGACATGTTTATAAGGACTGGTTTACGAAAATGTCAACCGTGTCCCACACACAGCAACCCTCTTTCCTCTAAATAGGACACAAACTCAGGCAAAATAAACTTAATAAGCTCCCGGCCGTATGTCGGGCCTAATAATTACATGTACCCCGTGATTTACTGTTCCCTAACTTTCCTTACTCATCTAGTTTTGCTCATATTTATTCAACGTAATTCTTAGCCTGCTGTGAGCGACTGTCATTTTTAATCCAATTTACTAGCCAATTAAATCACTGTTAATTTTACCCACTTGAAGTTGTGGGTCGCGGTAGTGACATACAACTTCAAGTGGGTGAAAATTGTATTATTTATATTTAGTAGTTAAAGGGTTAAGCTGCGCATTGCTGTCGCAAATACCACCTAATACCACCTGAAAGTTAATATTTTTATTAAATACCCCATTAAAACACCGTAAATGAAAGTTTGTAGATTCTTATATTTGATGTATTATAGGACTTTTTGTTCAATGGTGCACTACAGTTCATTTGACCTATTGACGTATATCGTTGGACATTGCCTAAAAGATTATTGACAATATAACAACAGTATGATTTTACAGGGTGTCTGTTTAACTTTAGGGGCCTGTGATCAATGATTAGCAGCCGACCACAATCTCTATAACAGCGGAAAGGAAGCAGTGGAGTTCTAGTCATTGATGAAGGGCCACACAAACTATAAATACGGCTTGTGTAAAATGAAAAATGGCCTCGGTGCGATACAAGACTATGCAACGTATATTATATACATAATATTAGAGACACAGAAGAAAGGGTCAATGTGAGATTGTACAAAAACATTCAAGCTCATGTAATTTAGGAGCTCTGTGTATGTGGTTATAATAAACTTTAATCACATAAAATGAAGCCCAAGTGATTTTTTTTATAGACCGTTAATATATTTGCACTCTCCTCATATGTATTTCAACCCAAGTGTCCAGGGATGTACATTGATTTACAATTTTGTCAGCATCATTTTTAAATATTTTGAAAATGCGTTATTGATTTTTCTGTCAGTAATTTCCAATTTTACAACTTAGGCTATTTACATTTTTTCTTCATAGGCTTGTAATATATCACATTCCATTAAACCAATATTGGATCAATGTTGAACCGACGTTGAGTCGAAATCTCGCGTTTGCTGGGATATGAACAGATACAAGAGAAATCGTACTTACTAGTTTCAGCAGATATGACGCACCATATGATGAGGACGATTGTGCACGTTTTTCTGTATCTCATAGCGTGCCATAGTGATTCCCGTACCAGATAAATCATTGTATTGCTAAATGTCCTGAAATGTCCTGAAATATCCCTCAAGCACTTCCAAAATCTAGAATCAAGACAAAGTCCAAGAAATCCCAGCCACTTACCCATGCACCGGCAACTTCTAAACTTGAATATAAATATAGGCCTACTGTTTCCACGTCATTTTTTGACATTCGTTCTATTAAATATTCATACATTTGTATTTAACATATGTGCTCTATTAGTTTATGCCATTTGTGTGACGCCATTAAGCTTTAAGCTTTATGGAACGTGTCAAGTCAGTTAATGAGAACCACATAATGCTGATCTGTAGCTATGTTTCTATCGCGCGTCACATGTATACAGCCGGTTTTATAAACACAATACAGTATCTGCTTACTTGTAAAGTAAGCAGATATTGTATTTTGTCTTTGCACGGCAGTACAGTTCCTCATTCTTTCGCTGATTGGATCAATATATGTAGACTTTCAATGATAGCGGACTTCACCCACTTACAGATATCTTCGTTAGGATCCGTATATCACCGTATAACACTTTACACACATTTCCTCATTGTCGTGGCCCGTCTAAACCCTCAAAGTGCTAAATTACATAAATTAAATTTTCAGCCACTTGAAGTTGTGTCTCGCTATCGCGACCCACAACTTCAAGTGGGTGAAAATTACTCATATTTGTTTAATTGGAGACCAAACATTTGCAAATCTTGATGTTTAAACACAGATTTCACAATCAATAACTGTAATTTAATCGCCTAATAAAACCTGATACAAACGACTTTGGTCGCACTGAGCGGGTTGACCCTTTAACCGCAAAATTATTCAATTTGAATTTTCACCCACTTGAAGTTGTGTCTCGCTGACGCGATCCACAACTTCAAGTGAGTGAAAATTATTCAGATTTGACAAAATGGAGGTCAGCTGTTTTCAAATATTGCTGATTGATGTCACATGTTATCTTTAACATCTTTAAAAGGTGGTACTTAATGTGCTAATAAACAAAGAAATCCCGAATATATGCGGCACCGGCGGTTAAAGGGTTAAACCTTACAACGCTGAAATGGAGATTAAAGACCAAAGTGTTTCATTTCAAATTGAAATCATAAATGTCTTATTTAGCTCCTTCTGCTTCATTTGCATACCTATGTTATGGGACTACGGCTATTACAAATATTTAAATTCTTTCATCGCGGGGACCGTCTTTATACCTCAGAATCTGACGTCTAAAGACTGAAAGGGTTAAGTATCTTCTGGTTTGTTGTGCAGCGGAGGAGTTCATCAAAATCACGATCCGACATGTATGTAAATAAGTATGCGAAGAGTTGTCAGTGCTCTAAGGGTTAACGTTCTGAGCTAAGCTGCCAATTCTCAACATTGATGTACTGTTTATATGGACTTAACCCTTGGAGCGCTAAAATAATTTTGTATAAGCCATGGAGATCAAAGTGTTTTTTTTCAATTTGAAATCACCATAAATATCTTAGTTACCTCCTTCTGCTTCATTTGCATACCTATGTTATGGGTGTACAGCTATTACAAATATTTAACATTTTTTATCGCGGGGATCGACTTTAGACGTCAAAAACTGACGTCTACAGACGTCAGATTCTGACGTCTAAAGACAGACCCCGGACTGAAAGAGTCAAGCCCTAAGCACGCCTGAGCGCCTAAACATAAAGATATGCAAAAGTTTGGTCCCAAATTAAAGAAATCTGAGTAATTGTGACCCACTTAAATTTGTGGTTTGTGGTAGCGAGACACAAATTCAAGGGGTTAAAAAATTAAAATAAAATAATAGGGGAATAGGGCTCAGACTTTTTCATTGATCACAGGAAATGAATGACAACACAGCAAGCACGGCTCAAAGCTGGGTTAATGTTAAGCCAGCATTGGCTCGATGTCTAGTATTTGTTAGGATATTTTAGTTTACAGCTGAAAAAAATGTTCTCAAGATGAAAACTGGTTGCTTTCGGAATCAAACTAAAACTAAAACTAGAAAAGGAGTTCCCGAGCTCTGAGGCCCGGCTTTAGTCTGTTCGAGTGCTTTAGACAAAAAATTTGCCTAGTATTTTGTAAACATAACTATTGGTTTTCCTCATGGGCCAGAATCCTAAATGTCCAGGATATAATTATTGAAAGAACCAAAGAGACAAGTATATCTTCAACGTGTAGGCCAATTCCTTCCACCACCCTCACTGATAAGTCAGTGTACGCGTCTATACGATGTACCTGGTACACACAATGCATAGCAGGCCTACCCACCCAATACCGGTTCAATGCTGGTCAAACCAAAACCCTTTAAGCTCTGTAGCACGAATAAAATCGTGAATATTTTTTTTCTGGAGATTTTTTAAACAGGAAAGTCTGGTTTGAAGAAATCACTTTTTTTCTATTGATAAATGCCTTATGCCATTCAAATTATCTACCACATATTATGTGTTAATATTAATATGTTGTTATTTACCTTGTATCAGAGTTCATACTCCACCAGGGGCTGATCCAGAATTAAGTTGTACATTAATTTAGGTACAGAATAATGTTCTGATACTAGAAAATAATGCATAAATAATGATAAATCTCAGTGTGGAAGTTTTCAAGGACTTTTAAGTATTTGTTGCTAAATATGCCAATTGTCAACCGATATTAAGTCCTGGAATATTTTTGTGGAATTCAAACCCTTTCAAATTATTTAAGCACCGGTACAAAATGTGTTCTTATATACTCGATTCCAGAATCAATTCCCAGTTGGCAAGATTTCACCCTCCCCACCATGTTTGGGTTTGCATCAAGAGATAGAGCTATATGAAGATGCTAATATCATCACAAGCGAAAATGGCAGGACATAATATTTTGAAATATATATACCATAGAAATCAAAATATTATTCAATTTGAAAAGAGCATAAGTGGCTTAGTTAGCTCTTGCTGCTTCTTTTAAATACATATTTTATGGGCCTATGACCTTTATACATATTTAATTCTTTAAGAGCGGATATCGACTTTTGTTAAGAACATACCTTATGCTAAGAACATACCTTATGGCTCAACAAAAATCAGTCAGTCGGAAAATTTATTTGGAAGAAAAACATTCGTACACCCACCAAATACTGTAAATATGTATCGTCGATTTTTAATTTACAGTGCATCATTTTGCGAAAAGTGCATTGTCATTTATTATCAATGAAAAACAAATTCAATGTGCAGATAATATGGCAAGTGAGAGAATTACTAGAAACAATGTGCAAGAAAAAATATCAATATTGTACAAGTGCATCTTGGCATGTGACTTATAATATGACATTCATCTGTCTTGATACCCTCAAAACCATGACATCCATGTGAAGTTATTCCATTTGTAATGTTCTGCAAATGAATTTTTCCAAATTGAAGATTATTAAAGATGACTGAAATGAAAACAAGACATGGAGCATATTGATAGTAATGTGAAAAAAAAACATTATCTTTCTTTTCGTATTTATAACTAAAGTAAAATTAGTAATGCGGTTAGGATCTTATATATATACCTCACTGAATGAGACACACAGACTGACATGTAGCTTGATAATCAAAGTCACAAACTTTTCGTTCACAATCAAAAACCAATCTAGCTGAACAATCTCTGTGTACCAGGTCTGAATTAAAGCATTCAAAATACTTTGTACAATCTTCCGGGTCACCAAATGTCTCTCCATCGTGCTGGGCACAATCTATATCCACTCCACACAACTCATCACACACTGAAATGGAAAATAGACCATACCCTAACCCTTAAAGCGCTGAATTTTTTTATGAAAACCTTGGACACCAAAGGTTTTTTTTCAATTTGAAATCATCATAACTGTCTTAGTTAGCTTTTTCCGATTCATTTGTATACCTGTGTTATGGGTTTACGGCCATTATAAATATTTTCTCTCTTACAGTGCCGGGACCGACTTTACGTCAGAATCTGACGTCTGCAGACGTCAGATTCTGACGACTAAAGTCGGTCCCCGCACTGTAAAGGTTAATAAAGATGTAGCCATGGTTAGCGCTTAGTGAATGCAGATTGAAAAGCGAATGAATTGTGAAGCATTTGCCTTATATTTCTCTAAGCGAAAGTGCAATTGATGCTTAGCATATGCACGGTATCTAGATTAAAAACAGTATGCTATACATACATTTTCATAATTTAAGAAAGTGTAATAACATCACTATTGTTACAGCTATCTATTTGTAATATATCGACCTGAAGCTGGCCTTATCATTTTCAATAGATTTGCATAGTAGCTGCTTTTGACAGTACATATTTATATATGTGTGCATCTCTCTCGAAAAGTAATAAAATGACTATACTTTACCTGGTTCAGTGGTACACTCAGGTTGACATGTCGAGGCCCAGTCCCAGTCACATAGTTTTCTTTCGCAGTCAAAGACCAATCCTTCCGGACAATCTCTGTGCAGAAGGTCAAAATTCCAGCATTCATAATACTTGGTACAATCCTCAGGGTCACCAAATTTATCCACATTGTGTTGGACACAATCTATGCCTACGCCACACCAATCATCACAAACTTTATTGCCAGCTGTGAAAATATAACATAATATGAAATTGGCAATGCCCAGAAATGAGGGCACAGTACGAGTCAGTACTGACAGCAAGGGTACTGATGTAAATACATATTTGGCGCTAAGAGACCTTGATTTGCCACCTGGTGATTAACTGTGTAGCAGGGGAATCATTGTAATCAGGGGAATGACATTACATAACATATGAGGGATGTCTTCATAACTTCACGTTATTTTTATGTCTTCCATTCATCTCTTAAACACTTAGGTGAAAAGAAATGAATTATACAAACCATAGCCAATAAAAAGAACAAAATTAAACGTCAATTCTGTACATTTGGCTCGTTATGAGTATGCGTCATCAATGTAAAGACATAAATATTGGATCCAATCATTGTGGAGAAATTAAAAAAATAGTAAGTCGAGAAGTATCAGTAAAGACATGAAATCGAAAATGAGACAACTTTTTTATTGTGTGATCACAAATTACCTTAGCCTCGAAGGTCATCTCAACTAGCATTTTTTTGGCACGCATTTGCACAATTTTCAATACGTGTACACCAAAGCCCAATGGATTTAATTATATTGAGCTTTAATACCGATTTTGTCTTAATTTAGAATGATACACAATGTATCATTCTAAATATAAACACTATTCTTACTTGTTTTCGCAGTCATGACGCACCATAACATAAGGCAGCTGGTGAATATATTTCTGGCCATCTTAGTCTGCCATTCTGCTCCCAATCCTAAGCGTAACATTGTAACGATTCTGACTCAATATTTTAGCGTACTTCAATCTCAAATAATGATGATCAGGTCACATATTTTCACTGTACCACATTTAGTTCCTCATTGCTCTCATTATCAAATAAATATAACAATATGAACTTCAGTCTATCTTATATCTTTCTTATCAGCCTTATGTTGTTTTCTAGCACCATGTAAACTCCATGGGATCAGTCAATTATGTTTAAAAGTCATGACCAACAAAAAATAATAATAATAAACCCCACACCCAAAAATTCATAGAACTAACCCTTTTGTATCCATGGGGTTGTATTTTTGTAAATGTTTGTTAGTTTTAATTTGGTTTATTTCGCAAGCATTCCACACAGCTCAGCAATACCACGATTTAATCACCTTTTCATATAGCTATATGTTTTTCTACTTAACTTTTCTTGCGATAAAGATGTAAATGGATTAGGGCCTAAGTGAGCAGCTGCAATCTATCCATTTCTTCACAATATACTGATATACTGTCATGTCCTGTCACAGTAGTATAAAATCTTGCACCCATAAGCTATGACAATAAAATTGTCCCATTTGTTTTAATAATGTTTTACCGGTAAATACAATTTACATACAATGCCACAAACAAACAAAAACAGTATATAGATTTGTTGGACGAACACGAAAACACCCCTTTGTTATCACATCACGTTATAATATTTTCTTCTAATTATTAGCAAATACTACTCCTTATGTGACACCAGGCATTTTCTTTCGTGTCAGGTATATGTATAAATGTTGTAACTATCATGAAAATCTTAAAGTAATTAAGAGAAATGTTGCGAGACGGGCCATTTTTGGTTTGAGATCTGTAAAAATTGTCATGGGTTAGTTGTAATTAGCGTTGCACCCTTTGAATGCGGGGATCGACTTTAAAAATGGTGAAATGGTAGAAAATATTTGATGGGAGGTGCGATAAATACACTCAGTACATAACTGATAAATGCATTAGACTTAAGTGAGTTTTTTGCTAAATGGGCAATAAAGTAGATAAGCTAAATTTAAATATATATAACGGAATACGTTGATCATGGTTCATGGGCGGAACACAACCGTGTGGTTCGGTTTAGAGCTGCTGCTGAACAAGAAAACGTTGATTATGAGGGGCAACTGTTTGCTAACTAGTATTTAACGGGTGAGCTTATCCCTGTAACCCCTGAGTTATATCATTTCAATGTTTATTAAAGTTATCTCTGACTACCGCGACCCGCAAATCCAAGTGGGTTACAATTGCTCATTTTTGTTTTTACCTACAGAGCCCAAACATTTGCAAATGTTGATGTGTAGGCCTAAAAACTCATGTCATTACCAATAACTGTAATTTAACCTGCTAATAAAACAGATTAAATACAGATTAAATAGTTGACTAATAATCAGTCAATATTTTGGCTGTCAAAATGCAGTTCAACTGTGAGGTAAAAAGTGTTTCCCATTTCAAGTTGAGACCTAAATACTGGTATTTTTTAAAACACACAAGTGAAAAACAAGAGAGAAAGCAGCCTACATATCCTTGAATGACCAGAGTGAATGGCGATGGATAATCAATCACAAATGATAAAGTACATCTAATAAAGTGATAAACAAAGGATACATTTTAAAACATCGGATTACACACTAATGGGAAAAATCTATTTATTCTAAAGGGAAATACAAAGGAAAAATGGCATCACACAATGAATACATAACCATAAGATGTGGAGGGAATACTAAATCAGAAACAACCATGCTCTACTGATACACCCGATGGTTTTATATTACATAGCCTTTAGTCTGCAGAAAAAACCCAGGCAATGATACACAATTGTAAAAAAAAATCGAGCAGCGTGTCCTAAAAAGAGACTAAATACAAAACCGTAGCGCAATAAGAATTTTATTTGGAACAATTATATATAAATGCTTAATTGCTACATCTACTGATTGATGCTAACTGTAAATATATATAATCAGTTTTAGTTTACAGCACAGCGTGTCCCGAAGAAATCATTGTCATTTATTATCATTGACCTTTTTTTCGATTTAAATGTAATGATGGGCTCGCCAGAAACAAATATTAATATTGTGAAAGCGTATCTTGGTAAGCAACTGTCACATGATGGAAAACCCTAAAATCATGCCATCCACATCAATGTAATCCATTTTTGCTGTGAAGCTCCTTTGCTCAAGTTTGAAAATACCAATTCATACCTTAATGCCTGAAGTGAAAAATGAAGCATAATAATAGCAAATAATGTATATTGATAAAAACTCATGTATGTGAAAATAATGTAGCATATTGATAAAAACTCATGTATGTGCTAATAAATAACTGCTTTTATATCAGTACGGATAAAATAATTACAATTAGTCAACACATACAATGCTGAAATGTAGGATTATTTTCATTTCAAAATCACCATAGATGTCTTAGTTAGGTTTTCCTGATATTAAATACACATGTTATGGATCTACGGCCCATAAATAATTGTTTTAGATTTTCAGTGCGGGATCGATTCAAAATATCAGAATCTAACTTACATTGATGTCAAATTCTGACATAGAAAGTGCAAAGCACACCAACGCGACATGTGTGGCGCGACAAAGATGTAGCAGTTGTGAAAATGATCGCTTTGCCTATCCCGCTCGCGTACGTCGTCGCGCTGGTACGTTTTGGCAATGATCAAATAGTGTGTTTGAAAAATCGACAACTGCGTGACGTCGGGCAGGCGATCGCGTTGGTTTGTTTTAAGCTCTAAGTCGTTCCCAAAATGAAAGGGTTAATCATGGAAAAGGCAGATGCAGCAAAAATCATTCACCATGGTTAAGATGATTCCTACTTTTTTACATAATATATTTTTTTAAAGTTATCTCCGTTGCCGTCGTCGTCATAAAAATCTTCACAGGCTTTTGTTGGAGCTGTGAAACTATATGCTAGTAATACTAAATTTCTCTATTACAGTTGTAGGCACATTATCAATCTGTATTAAGTCAACTAGAGCGTCAATTTTTATTTGAAAATTTACAGACTCCACCACTGTAGAAGATAATAATAAACATGACACACCTGCTTTATTTATCGGTTTGTTGCAACATTACATAACATGGAGTTTCAATTTGCAAAATAATTCAATGCATTATTATATATAAATATATAATATATATTATCTTACACAGGCTCGGTACATTCAGGTTGACATGTGGCCTGTTGGTCCCAGTTACAGATGTTAGTTTAACAATCAAAGAACCAAGGTTCAGGACAATCATTGTGTGAGAGCTCGAATTCATAGCATTGATAATACTTGGTACAATCCTCAGTGTCGCCGATCCTCACGATTTCATTAGGGTTGTATTGGGAACAGTCTATGACATCGTCTCCACACCACCAGTGACAGCCGTCAATGGATTCTGTAAAAATACATACAGTCACATAAATAAGTTTCAAAATTAAAATGTCGCTTTCCAGGACAATCATATTGCTCGAAACTAAAACATTTATATTATTAAAAACAAGTCTCAGTGTCTTTGAAGCTCGCTCACACATGGGTTGTACTGAATATGAATACAAATAATTTATTTGATAGGCCTATGGCCCGTGCAAAAATGTACAAAATACAAAAATACAGTAAGTAGGCCTACACATAGTAAGCACAATGCATATAATGTTACTTACCTATCGCAATGCATCACAATATGTTTTTCCGCGTTGAAGTGCGTGATATATGTTGCGGGATTTTGTACCCAAGGGGTAATATAATATATTTACTGTACTTTTGCTAAGCTTATGGTATGAATTCCCTGCATTTAATTTGATTTTACCGTATGATGAGTAGATATGTGTTGGGCCAACGTTGTCAACGAGCGATGCCAGCTTGCAATTGTTCACGTACCCGTGTCAGGTCTAGCAGATGCATTGAGGCAGTGATTTATGTATTTCATTGACCATGGTGTGTGTGAATCGTATAATAGTGTATGAGTTGTACAAGTGATGATTTTGTTTAAATAGATATTTGTTGACATTGATGCATTGATCGATTGTTTGTGCTCTCTAGACCAAACCTTTTTCAGAACGTGGGGGGTTAGCGTGTTCTGGAGCGAGTGTGACACCTCATAGAGGTAACCAGAGGCAGCTGAAAATCACAATGAGCGTTATTATAGATTTTATATGTAACCTCACCGTAATGATCACTAACCTGCTGTTTATTTTCCAGGTCGCTATAGGTTGGGTATTATTGTTTTTGTGATATTGTTATGCGTGTTGATGAATGAATGATGTGTGATTGACATAGTAATATTATTGTTAACGGGAGTGTGCTATTGTTAACATTGGTATTAATGTTTCGTATAGCCTGATAATGTTAATGTTTGCGAGATAATTTTTCTGGTTTTGTTTCGTTTTATTCAGTGTATGACTATTTAAATTTTCCTTTTGGAATGGTTTTAAATATCAAGATATATTTGTATGATCTAAGAATATTAACTGCTTTAACCAGCTATTTTGAGTGGTTGTCAAACAGGAACGTTTATAGATATTTTACACGTATTTATTATGTATTAAAGTTTGTTTCTCTTTCCATATTCCTGGCTGTTGATAAAGAAGCCGTGAAAGAAGCCTCTAAATATCGCATTATTATGTTTGTATGATTCATGGGATTAAAATGTCAATGAGTGTGTATTGTTTTGTTCTTGTCATTCTCGTCAGTTCAACCTCGTCTGTCTCATATTAGACGTTTGGATCGCTATTTTACGTCCCAAATTTTATTATAATATATTTCGATAATTAATTACCCCTTAGTGTAATTCTATCATAAACACCCCCTGACATATATATACAAACTTAAACGTGTGATTACGTTTAAATCTTCTATTTGCAATATAGAATTGAAAGAGACTTCCTTTTTGGGGCTAGGAAATGGCCTGATATACTTGACACGCATGTCATTGTAAAATGGGCACTGCAATGAAAAATGAATGTCATTCTCCTCATGCTTCGTACACATAGGGCACATAGTTCCCTTATCTTTTACAAATCTGTATTTATGAGTCAGAATGACACTTACACCCATCCTTACTTTTACTGGTTTATTATGATTTAAGTAAATTTATTTATGCCGTTTTTTTATAACTTTCTGCTTAAAATTCGCAACGTTGTGTTACTTAATAAGAAAATTAGGCCAAGGTGGCTATACTCGCTGACACTATTTATTTATATATAGATTATTATTAATTATATTTAAATATATAATATATAATACCGAGCTCAGTACATTCAGGTTGACATGTGGCCTGTTGTTCCCAGTTGCATATTTCAGTTTCACAATCAAAGAACCAGGGTTCTGGACAATCATTGTGTGTAAGCTCGGATTCATAGCATTGATAATACTTGGTACAATCTTCAGTGTCGCCGAATCTCTCCCTGACAGACGGGTCGTATCGGGAACAGTCTATAACATCGTCTCCACACCACCAGTGACAGACGTCAGTGGATTCTGTAAAAACATATACCAGTCACATAATGAAATTTCACAATCGAAATGCTGCTCCAGGAAAGTGAGGCATTCCTAATACTTAGTACAATTCTCAGTGTCACCGAATCTGTCTCTCTCAGAAAAATAATCTATTATATGGCAGCTTCACACCAATCGTCACAAAAGTTAGTGGCAGCTGTAGAAATATAAACTAATTTGATATGGACATTTCCCAGAAATGAGAGCGCAGCACGAGTCAGCACGACAGCAAGGGTACAGAGGTAAGACAACTTGATTTGCCACCTGTTGACTAAGTTTTTAGCGGGGGAATGGTATTTCACAAAAAATGACGGGTGTCTTCATAACTTTACATTATTTCTAAATCTTTTTTAATCACATTAGTGAAAGGGGGGAAAATATACAAAAAAACTATAACACTATAAGTAAAATCAACTAGAAAAATTGTAATTTGGCTCATGCATTAGAGTGTTAAAGAAGGCAGTCCAATCATTCTGAAAGACATTATACTTCTCCCAATATGATTGACCTCCTTTTCTTAGTTTATGGATAGTTTAGGTTTTCATTGTATTAGCCAGCTCGGTAAAAACAAAGGAGGTCGAGCTCATCGAGTTTCACAGAATAGATTTAAGGGTTTTGGGTTTTGGTGTCAATTTTTTATGTGATACTCAATCTATCATGCTAAATATAAACACTATTCTCCTTACGTGTTTTAGCAGTCATGGCGCACCATAAGATAATGCAGGTGGCGAATATATTTCTGACCATCTTAATCTGCCATTCTACTCCCAATGATAAATGTAACATTGTAACGATTCTGACTAAATATTAATGTACTTCTGTCACAGTAAATGATGATGAGATGATATGTTTTCACTGCACATTATCATTTAGTTCTCATTAGTCTCGTTATTAGATAAATATAATAGTGTGGACTTCAGCCCATCTCATATCTTTGTTATCATCCGTATGTTTTTTTCAAACACATAATAAGCCCCAGGGGCTCAGTCAATTATGCTTAATAGTCCTGTCTATAATCAATAAATAAACCCCCAAAATGTACATAACTAATCTTTTTTTATATATGGGGCTGTATTTTGTAAATGTTTAAACTTGATTTATTTTGTGAGGATTCCACACAACTCATCAATACCTCGAATTAATCTCCATTTTAAATATGTTTGTATACTTGACTTTTCTAGCGATGAAGATACAAATGTATTAAGTGAGCAGCTGAAATATATCAATTTCTTCACAACATATATAATGTCACATCCGGTCGCAGTAGTATGTCGTGACCTCCCCCCCCCCCCCCCCATTCATTTTAATAATATTTTGCCGGTTAACGAAATGTACATAAATGACAAAAAATATATAAAAAATACATTATAAACAGTTGTTTGAAACGAACAATATTTTTTTGTTATCGTATCACATTATATTATTTTTTTCTAGATAATATATAATACTACAGGCACTTTCTTTCATGCTGTAGCTATCATTATTATCTCAATGTATATTAGGAAAAAGTGTCGCGAAAAGGCCATATTTAATATCTGTAAACATTGTATTGGGCTGTAGGCGTAATTACAATATTGGGCCAATATATTATTTTTAAAAAAGGGGGAGGCGGGATACAGTTAAACTTTCTGACACAGTTTGCAACATAAAATGACGAGAAAAAGAAGATAAAAACAATAAAATGAAAGAAATTATAAAATGAAATCAGTCACAATAATGCATTCCTTGATAATAGCGCAAACAAAGTTTGACCAGCATACCATGGAAAACTATCTTGTAATAGCCATGTATTGTTATTTTTAGTCTTAATATCTATGTATGGACCATGAAGACCAAATGTTTTTAATTCAGACTTAAAATCATAATCATTTTGCGTTTGATTTGAATCTCTATGTTATGGTTCTACGGCCATTATAAATATTTACATTTTCAGTGCAGGGATCCACTTTAGACATCAGAATCTGACGTCTATAGACGTCAGATTCTGATGTCGGTTCCAAGCGCCGAAATGGTTATCGGACATCTTTTGCTTTTCAAGGGGACCACGAGAACATTTTACAAGCACGACATTAGTATAAGAACGGAATAATTGAATAGTATTACAGTTAACATTCGGGGATATAAACATATATATAACTAAAAATGCCATCTTTCAACCATCGTCTTCAAATGTCAAGAATGTTTTTCGTTGAAATCAACTACTTTCAAGTTGTGTAGGCACTGGTACCAGCCCTGTTCTTTACTTACTTGAATCTGACATTGCATTTTTTATTTAGAATGTCAGCAAGATTTTAACCGTTTGCCCCTGATCATGCTGATTAAAATGTGTACCCAATTTAAGTTGACTCTGACTACCGCGACCCGCAACTCCATGTTGGTGACAATTGTTCATATTTGTGTTTAGCTTAAGATCAAACATTTGCAAAGCTTGATGATTGAACACTCATTTCATTATCAATGACTTTGATTTAACCTTTTAATAAAACAGGATAAATACGATTATAGCCGTTCTTAGCGCCTAAAGGGTTAATACCACACCTGTTATCAATTAGTTCACTTGTACTTAGAAAAACAATCAGTCAATATATTTGTGAAAAAACACAGCTCAAATGTGATTAAAAATTGTTCCCACTTGCATTTGAGTGCTATATTGGTACACTTTGCTGAACACAATGGAGTACGAATTACATCAGAGTGAATGACGATGGATAATCAATAACAAATGAGGTAGTACACGTATTATAATCTAATAATAATTACATTTTTTCTCTATTTTAGATAAGAAAAAAGCCAAAATCTAATCAGGGAGGGCGGACAAATAAGCAATAAAGAAAAGAAAACATTGAACCTATTTCTGCAATGAGGGCGACGAAAAAGACATATTTTGACCTATTTAAAAAAAAGGTAACGAGGGCGACGAAAAAACATAGTTGAATAATGTTTTTTATCTCCTGAAATAAACTGTGTTTTTTTTCAGAAATCGGCAACAATCCGGTGATAAAAAAACATAGTGGCTTAAAGTTATAAACAAAGGAGACAGTATAAAACATTGTTTTACACTTTGATGAAAAAATATGGTTATGCTAAAGGAAGAACAAAGAATAAATGGCATAAACTTGTATCACAATATTATAAGAGATAGATTACCATACTTTTCGAGCAGCATGTCCTTAAAGAGACTCAACACAAATCCGTAGAACAGTCAGAATTTTATTTCGAACAAAATACATATAGAGGCTTAATTGCTACATCCGCTCAGTGATGTTAAATGTAAATTTACATAATGTGTTTTCAAATTACATCACACCATGTCTCGAAGTTCATTGTCATTTATTATCATTGCTATCATTAAATTTAATTATAATGTAGTAATAGTCCGGGAACAAATATTATTATTGTGCAAAAGTATACTTGTGTTTGAGTCGGGATGCTAGAAACCTTCAAAGCATGCCATCCACATCAAGATAATCCATTTTTGATGTGGCATTCCTCCTGCTAAAGCGTTGAAATGATCCTTCATGCCTTCATTACTGAAGTAAAAAATTAAGCATATTGGTAACAAATTAAAAAATGGAGCATATTGATGGTAATAACCCACGTGTTCAGAAATGACTAATCTTATATCAGTATGAAAACAATTAAGTTTTACAGATGCAGCACAAATCATTCACCACGGTTAAAGTGATTCCTACTATGTTACATAATATTTTCCCTTATTACTATTTATTCCCTTATATTTCCTTATAGCTATATTACAATGATTGTTATGATTAAAATTGTGCAAATAAATTGTATACAAATTAAATTTAAATCGATATCCTACTTTGCTCAGTGAGACAAGATGGCTGACATGTAGATTGATACTCCCAGCCACATTGTTTTCTGTTACAATCAAAGAACAATCCAGCAGGACACTCTCTGTGATACAGATTCAAACCCCAACATTCGTAATACTTGGTACAGTCCTCAGGGTCACCGAATACCTCTCCGTTGTGTTGCATACAATCTATGCCAACTCCGCAAAAATCTTCACAGACTTTAGTGGGAGCTATAAAAATATACTATTATTAAGACATTGCCGTATTTCATACATACATTCACATCGAACATTCGTTGATGTATGAATCATAAAACATTAATTACTTGAAGCTATGTGACATTGCAATGGCATATATATAATTACGTATTTTTTTAATCACAAAAACATTGAAGATAGGACACTCACTCAAGCGAACACATGGCAGTGAATTTATAGTTATGTTCACGTTGAATTTAAGATATTATCTAGTCGTTCGTGACACGTTCAAATCTGTGCTGATGTGACGTCAGTGGTTGTGTCATCTGCGCTGCATGACGCCCGATGACGTCTGCATCAACGGCACCCGAATTCGCTTAAGTGTGGATCATATTACGGCATCACTTTGTGCCGGCTAGTACATAATACCCCTTTCTGTGCGGTGTATGTATTTTTAAATCACAGACGATTTTAAAAATATACATCATAAATATGGCATATTTGTTTGTCTCTCCAAAATACAAAAACTGTCATACAATAACAACATATATATTATACATAGTAGCAGAAAATATTATCTGGAAAGCATAGACACCTACAAATTAGAATATCCAGTCAGCAGAATACACTAACCCAATGTTGATTCAATGCTGGGCCATCGTCTTTGACGCTGGCCCAACATTGAACCAACATTGGGTCAGTGCATCGTGTTTGTTTGATATGTATCTTTCTAAATTGCTATTATTCTCCTTACTTGTTTGAGCAGCCATAGCGCACCATAAGATAAGGCAGGTGGTGAATATATTTCTGACCATCATAGTTTGCCATTCTGCTCCCAATGCTAAACGTACCATTATCCCTTGTGTTGAAACAATTGAAACAAATAAGAAAATGTTGAAAAAATTGTTAGTGGTAAATTATCAGTAAATCAAATAATTCAATTTGTAAAATAGGTTTTTAAGGTTTTATTTATTGACCGTATTACATGTCAACTTTGACATATTGGTCATTTTATTTCCTTATTTATATATATATATATATATATATATATATATATATATATATATTTTATGCGGCGCGAATCGGTTTTACTTTTCGGTTGTCATTATCCTACGAATTTGAACAGTCTGGATCACTGCATATGTGTGAACTGAGGAAAGATATCGGCCGCAGCGGGACTCGAACCCGGTACTCTGGGCTCTGAGTCAACCACACTACCAATGAGCAATCCTGGCGCCAATATATCTATTTTGATAAATATTACTATTTTTCATTCATTTAAAGCCGGAAATTGCGCTAGCAATTTCAGTTTTAAATGAATGAAAAATAGATACAAACGATTTAGCAGCAATAACTCAATATAATGTATGTCAATCACTAACTATGATCTACTGCGCGTTACCCACGAAATGATTACATAGCTGATCATTATTTTAGTTATTACATAAATAGCTGTGGACTTCAACCCATCTTATATCTTTGCTATCATCCATATGTTATTTCCTCACACTATAAACCAAGGGACTCAATTATGTTTAAAAATCTTTTTTAAAAAAATACAACCGAAAAACAAATGGGACAATAATGCATAGAACTAATAATTTAATGTATATATGGGGCTGTATGTATGTATGTATATTTCTTAGTTTAAGCTTTATTATTTTGTACGGATTTCCAGCGGTAGATAAACATGATAAATACCACGCGTGGATTTTGTCTCTACTTTTTAAGAAGTAACGTTACCATCAGCTGGTCTCCTTTTTGTATACCTTTTGCTATACTGTAGATCTGGTGATTTTTGCGTGTTTAAATTTTCGCGAATTTGTGATTATGGGACTTTTCGTGAAGTCTAGAATTCGCTAATGAACAATTTCGATGATAGTGGCGCTATTATAATAATAATTTTCGCGAGATTTTCAATTCGCGAAAATTAAAACCTCGCGAATCTGACCAGATCTACGGTACTTCATTTAGATAGCGATAGAGATGTAAAAAATGATTCAGTGAACAGCTGACATATTTCCCTTTCGTATACTTCCCTTTCGATACTGTCAGGTCATAATAATAAGAACCCTTTCACATATATCCACGTCTATTCTGCCGTGCAAAGCCAAAATGCAGTATCTGCTTACTTTACAAGTAAGCAGATACTGCCTTTACAAGTAAGCAGATACTGCCAAAAGGCAGTATCTGCTTACTTTACAAGTAAGCAGATACTGCCTTTTGGCTTACCAGAGCAGTATTGTTGTTTTAATCCGTTCTATTTGCCGGAGGCAGTACAATGAATGTTAAAACATCAAGATTGGAAAAAAACTTGGTCTCATGATAACAAATATGAGTAATTTCCACTCACTTGGTAGTTGTGGGTCGCGGTAGCGAGACACAACTTGAAGTGGCCGCCTGTGGGTAAAAATTGAAATTTGAAAACTTGGCGGAAAAAGGGTTAGGTCTTCCAGAATTAACTAGAATAAATGCGATTATAATAGTCATAAACGAGCGGCAAACAGCATTTTCGAAATCAGCCTATTTGAATTCGATTTAAACAGGTTTGAAATTAATGCAACATTTTTTGCGAGCACATATTTCAAAATCTGGAACAGCCTAATTGCCAGAGACGTAATAACTGTACTATGGTTAGACTTTTTACCCAGCCAATACGAGGGACAGACGGTGGGCCAACATTAAACCAGCATTGTACACTCATGAATATTTGAGTCATTTATGTGGTCACTAATATGTTTGGAGAATATATTAGTGATTATAGTGGTCTGTACCAAATTCAACAAAATTATGCATGATTTATCTCTTTTTATAGGGCCTGCTTAGATGTTTTTATCAGTAATATATATATTTGTTTGTTGAACATTATACAACCAGAAACATGCCAGACGCACTGTGATCCGTTATGAATCTGAAGGCTCTACTCTGAATTCTATTTGCACAACCGATCCATTGCGCAATGCATTAACCCTGAAATATAGATTGTTTTTTATAAATTTTATAAATTTCCAATTTGGATCGACCGTACTGTGCTGTCCCCGTGCTGTAGGCCTTCTTTGATTACAGGTGTATAGTTGGTAATGATTGATTTGCATTTTAATCGAATCATACCTTGACGTGGGCACCATATATATAACTCGCTATATATGTGAGTTAATCTTTCGAATAGTGTTAATCTCACATTTGTCAATAAATCGTTTATCTCAGCGGCCAATCATAATGATCACCAGCTTCTGCCATTGTGACCAACCAACTCTGATAAGGTGACACTGCCCTCCAGACTGAGGATTCGAAACTCGGACCCTGGCGGTCTGAGGTCGAGCTCATTAGTTCTCGGTAATTGAGGCTCTCCACATCACGCGTGAGTGGGGAAGGAACTTTTTTTAAATTGAATGCCAGAGCGGAGCTCGAACCCACGATCTCCGATTTTCCAAGCAGACAGCTTCATCATGCACCAGGGCCCCCGCCCCGGACACGATCGTGTATGATTATTGACGTTGTGGTTTTGATCTGATCACCAGGTGGCCATCATAACAGTTTGTCGCAATAGTCACCAAAATCACTCATTTCTAATGCGTCCAACTATATCTCGCCCAGACCTGCTTATCAACTTCAACCGGAAAAATTATTGCATTTTATTTATTCCGAGGTCTGTTTTGCTACCGCACAATGAATTTAAATTAATGGAATTTACCAGAAACATGACAGTTAGGTATATGAGGTTATGAATAAAATAAAAGTGATGTGTGCTCATCTGCATTCGGAAAATGGCGAGTATTGTAAAAGGATTTTTGTAAATTCAGAACCAGCGGCCTCGCTCATTTTCAGAGCAATATTATGAGAACAAATTCACTATTAACCCTATATCAACCCGCTTAAGCCCTAACGATGCATTAAAGCATCATTTTACATCCCTGAAAAGAGACTTAATTTTCTAATTAACTAAGGATTTTTGAATGAAAATTTTCATGAAACTGGTTTACTAATACATGGTAATTTTCTCAAATTTTTTCACCCACTTCAAATCATCTTCATCCACTATAAGTCTTTAGGTGGATGAAGATGACAATGTAAAGGGTTAAAGCGCTGAAATACTTTCGGATGAAACATGGAGAACAAAGGGTTATTTTCAATTTGAAATCATCATAAATGTCTTAGTTAGCTTTTTTTGATTCATTTGAATACATATGTTATGAGTCTACGGTCATTAGAAATATGTTCACTCTTTCAGTGCGGGATCGAATTTAGACGTCGGAATCTGACGTCTACAGACGTCAGATTCTGACGACTAAAGTCGGTCCCCGCGCTGTAAGGGTTAATGTGGACCAAACCGTTGGAAATTAACTTCATTCAAAATAAAGTGATGCAGTTTTGAATTTTTATAAAGACGATTTGTAGAAAAGAAGTGAAAACGGTTTAAATTATGAACTTAAACTGCTTTACAATTTCTTAGCATTATATAAAAATACAAAAAGTTAGAAAAAGGTTGATTTTACAAGTATATCATTATATTACTTATTTGTTTATTTATTAAAAAGTTTTTTTTTAATTTTGTCTCATTGGAATGACTGACTGAGTAACTGATATCCAACTGCTAGACTAACATAGGCCGCGCTCTACTCAGATCACAGCGACGTTAGCAGCACTAAGCTGCCGTTGCCTGAGGTGCAGCCCATTGCCCGTTCAGTGTTGGTCTACCATCTAAACTACCATCTAAACAACACCACTCCAACACTGTATAGCATTACGAGGCCACTGATTAGAGAATCAACTCACCAGGCACGTGGAAAAATATGTGTACTTTCCACAAAGTACCGTGGACTTCCAGCCTTCAAGCCGCCGTAATTTAAAACGCATTGGGACAACATTTCGATCTTTAACACAGGATTCGAAATTCGAGCCCTGGCGGTCTGAGGCCCGAGTACGCTGTCACTCACGCTACACGAAATATTTACAAGTTGGCAATTTTTTTATTCAACCAAAAGCTAAATAGCAGAGTGAGAGGACGAGCTCATTTGCTCCAACGCGACAGGAAGACAGCGTTAACCACTAGTCCACCTTACACTAAACCACTACAGTAGGCAATGGAGTAAAGCGTAAAACTCAATTATCAAACATACTATTTATCATTGCCAAAACACATCCATGTAAAGGTAAAAATTCGAGTTCGTCTTCGGAATGGTGTGTCATGATAATGATAAAATAGTGGGTTTGATAATAATTTTGTCGTTCTCGCGCTTGCGCTCGCGTCCGCGCTTGCGTTCGCGTTAGTGTAGTTTACTTTAAAACTTGAAGAGTTAAACCATAAAGCACTACATTATAATATCACATTTTTAACCCACTTGAAATCGCGGCTCGCTCCCGTGACCCACAACTTCAAGTGGATGAAAAATACTTAAATATACCGTACACAATTATAGCACCTAAATACTTACACCGCGAATTACGAATACAGTCGGTTTAAATTTGTTTAACCCATGAGTTAAATCATTTAAACTTCATCCACTTGAAGTTGTGTCTCGCTGCCGCGACCACAACTTCAATTGGATGAAAATTACCCATATTGTAATGTAGGAAAATGTCGAAGTGTTATGTTTCTAGAAATTTAAATACTACTGTTTTCAGCTACTTTAGAGGTTTTAACCCTTGTCATCCTGAATTGTCAGTTATATTTTTTATTATTTCACGAAAAATATTTGTGTTTATGGAAAATAGATATCTTCAAAATTAAATTACCTTTTAACCAAACATCTGCCACGAAATGATTCACCAATCTCAGCATAATTTTATTTAATTGAAGTACCACACTATTATTTGTTTTATCTACTTGTGGCGTTGTGTCTCGCTACCGCGACTCACAACTTCAAGTGGTTGAAAATTATCCATATCTGTTTTATTTGACACCAAAAATGTGTAAATCTCGGATGTTTTTAAGCAGTCACGTCATTTCCTGCTAATCAAACAGATTTAAAAATCTATATTCGTGTTTAGCTGTGTAAGGTTTAACCCTTTAAGTCCTCACGATGCCTCAACGCATTCTCTTGCATCTCTGAGAAACTACTTAATTTCCTACAACTAGTGGTTTTAGATCGACAATTTTCGTGGAACTGTCTTAAAAATGACACAATTTTTTTTTCTTTTGTCACCCATTGTAAGTAATCATTCACTACAAGTCGTGAATTCGCGGCTTGTAGTGAATGAAGATGACCATGGTAAAGTCAGGATTGAAAGGGTTAATGTGCCGGTCAACTCACAGTCATTGGGAATGAATATTTGAACATTAATATTTGCAAATGTTTCGTCTCAAATTAAACAAATAGTAATAATTTTCATCCACTACAATTTGAGGGTCGCAGTAGGGAGACACAACTTGAAGTGGGTGAAAAAATAAATAGATTAATTTTAGCGGGATACTGGTTAAAAGGTTAACAGACTTCTTCTCACTCATATAACCAAATAGCAAATCATACTCATAACCTTGAAAACTGATATTCTTCAAATACGCACTATAGCTGCATAATTCACACATGCACGCAGCATTACGCCGCGTAGCATGTGTGTGTAAATACAAACACGTCTAAATAGTCATTAGCTGTTCACTTCTATGACATATGCGCCGTAATGTTTATGTAGGGAATTCATCACTATGAAAGACGACTAAATAAGTCAATATTTATATGTGGTATGTAAACATCAATAGCTGGCTGTCCAGCTTATAGTCTGTTTAAATTACTGTCCCTCCAGCTACGACAGTGCACTGGATGACGATGGAATACACCCATATATAGGACCATTTATTTATTAAATACGGAGTTATGATATGATCTTTTTTCTACAATGTTTACATAATATATTCTGAAGCAGATATTCAATTCAATCAAATTTTTAATGCTTATTATTAGTTATTGTGAGAGATATCGTCAACGAACTGTAAAATCAAATACAATCTCCGAAATACATTGAACATCCACAGCAAATACCTGAATAACACATTATATGGAACTTATGTGGAGATAAATGGATACATTACGGTATCAATAAAACAACTAAGATGGAAAAACATTTTACTGACCTCATGATTGGATAAATGTATACATTAATTTATCTGAAAGGAACATTTAAATGGTAAAAGATGACATACCTGAGAAGCGTAAACACGGATAACAGTCAGCTTAGGTTATGATGTATAACAGGAATATGAACATGAGGCGCAAACGTTAATACTGATTTTTAAGGTAGGTGTTTCAAATTCTTCTTCTTTTTCATTTTTTCTTCTCAATTGAAAAAATAAGTGTGGACATGTTATATATTAGTCATATACGGCGTTTTATTTTCTCCAGGTATATTTTACTCTCCATCCTATATATTGGAATATATAATGCACATAAGGTACATCATAATGAACATGTTAAGGCCTAATTATTTTCCCAATGTTGATTTAATGTTAGATCAGCGTCTGTGACGCTGGCCCAGCGTGAAGCGCTGCCGCGAATTCTACCTCAACATGAAAGAAAATCCCCTGGCCTTACTGTATCAAATCTGGTTCCAACTGTATACAATTTACAAAATGAACAGTCAATTGACTTTTACCAACCCGGAAAAATGATTACTTTCTTATTTATTGTGATGTGTGATTTGCTGCCGCACAATGGGTGAAAAAGTTATTGAGTTTACAAGTACTAGAAACTCGGGCGTAATATATCTCATTTACCCTTAAAGCGCTAGAAGTTTTTTTTATATAAACCATGGAAACCAAAGGATCTTTTTTTAATTTGAAATATTTTTTCAATTCTTTCAGTACGAGGATCAACTTTAGACGTCAGAATCTGACGTCTAAAGTTGGACCCCGCCCTGAAATGGTTAATTTATTTATGTTAACAAGTATGTATGTATCTACTAGAATGCGAATATGTGGAACTTGTATTCTATGTAATTCCTAAAATCTGAATATGTGATTTCGTGCTAAAATCAAGTAAAACAAATAACCTAGATGCACATAAAAATAGCAAATTTTACTCATAGACCATTATGTTACCAGTGATAAAGTGACAACTGCCTATCGCACAATATTAAAATAGACTCAATATTACAAACCCGTGAACATGTATTCTGGGATCCATCGATTAAAAGTTCACTGTGCACAAATTATATTCAGTGATCTCATTAGAACATGTGGGCGACTCGGTGGGTGGTACAGATCTAATGTGTCATACTACAGAATGTGTCGTACATTGTGTCATACATATTCCACGGTGCCGTATGTATGGTATGTAAAACAAATTGAACAACCTCAGCCGAAATTAATGGATTCCCGGTAATCACAGGACATGAAATCAATGCTGCATTACCGCTGGCCCACCGTCTGCGACGTTGGGCCAACGGTAATAAAACACCGGACCAAGTCTACTGTTTGGATTGGTCCTTGGCCCGAGACACACATCTGGTAAAAGTTTTATGCAAATCCGTTCATTACTTTCCAAGTAACCCTGCGGAGAGACCAACCAACAGACAAACAGACAAAAAACAGACAAACCAACACGACCAAAAACATAAACATTCTGGTGAAAGTCAATGAATGAATGAATGAATGAATGAATGAATGAATGAATGAATGAATGAATGAATGAATGAATGAATGAATGAATGAATGAATGAATGAATGAATGAATGAATGAATGAATAAATGAATGAATGAATGAATGAATGAATGAATGAATGAATGAATGAATGAATGAATGAATGAATGAATGAATGAATGAATTAATGAATGAATGAATAAATGAATGAATGAATGAATGAATGAATGAATGAATGAATGAATGAATGAATGAATGAATGAATGAATGAATGAATGAATGAATGAATGAATGAATTAAATAATAAAAGAATGAATAAATAAATGAATGAATGGATGAATGAATGAATGAATAAAAGAATGAATGAATGAATGAATGAATGAATGAATGAATAAATGAATGAATGAATGAATGAATGAATGAATGAATGAATGAATGAATGAATGAATGCATGAATGAATGAATGAATGAATGAATGAATGAATGAATGAGGTTTTATGCCAAGTTTGTGCACAGACAGGCTAAATTAGACCTGGGGGATATTTGTTTATAATTATTAGCTGCACACCATGTTATTTTATTATTATATGTGTGATAAAATAACCAATAAATACAGGATATCGAACCTATGAAGGCTCAATGCTGGCCACTGTCTCCAACGCGGTGCTAGCATTGAGCCTCCATTGGTTCAATGTCGATTGTTTGCTGGATATATTGTGAGTTAGCTGGTGCATCACTGTTTAATTGGTTATTTATTGCTTGAAGAGGCGTGCCGACCGGCCCTCTAGCAGTCAGAAGGTTAACTAGCACTTGCTTCTGAAGAGGTCAAAGTTCATATAGTACACGATATCAACGCGTAAAACTATCTGAACAAACCCTACAAGCGCTGGTCCAGCTTTTAGCAGCGCTGGGTTCAGTCCTGTGGCAGAATCGTCACATTGGATAGGAAAGGGTGCATCTGCCACTTTGAAAAGTGGCAGATACACCCTTTCATACCCAAGGGGACGATATGTATATATTTTATGTTGGTTTAGTTGATATGTTGACGTCAAATCTGGACAATTCAATATTCACCACCCGCGACCGATAACTTCAAGTGGATGAAATTTACCGGAAATTACTCATATTTGTTAAATATGAGACCAAACATTTCCAAATGTTGATGTTTAAAAACACATTTTTTCATTCCAATTGCAGTGATTTTATCGCTACTAAAACTTACAGTAATAAAATTATTATAGCCATGATTAGAAGCAGAATGGTTTTAAGTGTGCTTCATTGTATCAATATGATGTGTGATGAAAATCTCAGAGAAAGAGCCTGATGAAATCCTTGTTTGCTAAACACACGTTTTAGGAACCGTTAATTGACTTAAAGATCATATATTGGTTTTTGGCGCATAAACATGATAAATGGTTTATAAAATTAATATAATTATAGTGCTTAGTGCCATGGAAGTACGAACTGAGAAAAGACAGACTCTCTATGGAACTAGGTATTGTAACATCACTAATTCATAACCCTTGTCCTGCTACGTCAGTATATAAGGCTTCAAGAATGTTTTAGATCAATAAAAATATCCATTAATTTGATAAAATAGTTTGTGGTAGATGCTCAGTTAATACAATACTTCAATATTGGACATGTCTATTTTTCCATAAATTAAATATTTTTCGTCATTTGAAGCAGGAAATAGCGTTTTTTAGCGAAAAAATAGAAACAATCGATGTAGCAGGACAAGGGTTAACGCCAAAGGCTTTATCATTAGATCATATCCCAGTTTAGCCGTGTCGTCCTGTACGAGGCCGTGGATTGATGTACTTGCTTTACCCTAAAAATCCAACATGGCTGTGACTGAGAGCGATCACGACCCCAAGGTCCGAAAAATGTCTATAACTTTTTAATGACTGTGCGACCTCTGAGCTGAGCATGTGGGCATGGAACTGAAATGTTACTGATGCTAGAAAAATCTATTTTCGACCTGATTATTCAGCGATATTTTCCGATATGACAGTCCAAAGAAATGTCCCACGATTTTGTACGCTGTCAATCTGTGGCTGAAACCTGTTGTGGGGCAAATCCCAGTTTTGTGTCAATGCTGGGCCAATGGTTGCGATGTTGTCCCAGCATTATAGTAGGCGTCAAATTAACCAGGATCGCATGATTTTCGGCGATTTCTCCGTCAATTTTGAACCGATTTCCTGCAAATTTTGCAAAGGCCATTTTCTATTCAAATCCTAACAGCCCTGAAAATTTCGTAAAATTATATAGCGTATTTCAAAAGTTAGCCCATTTGACATGTAGTAAATTGAAATTACGACGTCCCTCTATAACCCCATTAAACTAATTCTAGAATTTTATTACATGGCAAATGGTCTAACTTTAAAAAAATTTAATATAATTTTGCTATTTTTTTACCCCTGTTAGGATTTTAATAGAAAATGACCTTTGCAAAATTTCAAGGAAAACGGTTTAAAATTGACGGAGAAATCGCCGAAAATCACGCGATCCTGGTTGATCATTTTTAATTTGACGGCGACTATAGGCAAGGGCGACCATGAGAGCCAAACCCTACTGACAAGAGACTTTGAACACGTGTAGATTTATTGCTGGGTGAATGTCTACAATGTTGGCCCAGCAAAAAACAGCATAGTGTTAAGTGTCATTGAGAATGTGACTTCACATGTATCACAATCAGTGAGAGTGACACAGAGGCGCAATGTTGTAACAATGCTGGCACGTTGGCGGGGATGCTGTCTCTAGTTTTCTGTGAACTTGGTGTTGAGTGTCATTGAGTATTAGGACCACATGTATAACAGTCAGTGGGTTAGCCCTAAATGTGACTAAAACTCAAGTTTCTAGCTACAGATTGTGCCCGTACAAAAACGTGTAAAACATCCTTTGTACGCTTATCCTGACAGAAAGGCAAATATTTTATTGACTTATTTGTCATATAAATGTATGTACATGAACATGACGTATATATACAAGATGGTAATTAGTCTGATAGAATCACATGAATAGATACATGTTATCGCATACAGAATACAAAAACATGTCATGATAAAACGCTGGATTTTGAAGATGTAGATTATAACTAACGTTACTTAAAAATAGATTTAATGACATTGCCAGTAAATGAAAACAGGAGCCTATCTGTTTTCCGCACCAATTCATATCTAAGAATCGGCCCATAGCAATCAGGTCAAAAATAGGTTTGTTAGAATCAGCAACTCTTTTTCTGTTACGTCGCTAAAATAATGTGGGCTATTTCTCGGACCTTGGGGTGCAGATCGCTCTTAGTCATCGCAATGTAGAAATACGCTACCGGAGGAAAACGCAGTTATTATCCACGGCTCACCCCTTGACAGTGTGTGGCTGTTGACGGCTAACGTTGCTCGTGATGAAGTGCATGGTAGAGGTGAATGCAACACAGCCAGTAACATACTGTGGCACAATGTTGTTTTAATGTTGGGCCAGCGTCGCAGACGATGGCCCAACATTAAAACAACATTGGGTTAGCGACTAGTGTTTGCTATCACTCTCAGACAAGTACCGGGGGGGGGGGTAGGCGGGGGGGCAGGAGCGGGGGGGAGGGGTGCTGTCATGCATAACATCCCACAATCACTCTCACAGATACATATCTGACACCACTAAACACAGAGCTATATGTGCTTGAATCATTCTGAGGAGGAAATCATCACTTATACATGGACAAAACACCGACAAAACGCTGTACTTAAAAACCCAATGTTTTGGGTTTGAGTTTTTATATTCTCTGACAGCACTAAACACAGAGTTGTATGAGCTTCATTCTGAGGAATAAATCATCACTTATACATGGACAAAACACTGACAAAACGCTGTACTTAAAAACCAATGTTGTGGGTTTAAGTCTTTATATTATCTGACAGCGCTAAACACAGAGTTGTATGAGGTTCAATGATTCGGAGTAAAATCATCACATATACATGGACAAAACACTGTGTTTAGAAACCCAATGTTGTGGGTTCGAGTTTATATATCTGACATCACTACTGAACACATACCTGTATGTGCTTCAATCATTCTGAGGTGAAAATCTTCACTTATTGACAATACACTGTATTTAGAAACCCAATATTGTGGGTTCAAATATATATATCTGACCTCACTATTGAACACATACCTGTATGTGAAAACCATCACTTATTGACAATACACTGTATTTAGAAACCCAATGTCGTGGGTTTGAGTCAGCTCGGCTACAATCATATTTACATTCATTTCGGAGTTTTTTTCTAACCATCACAAGGATAAAATGATTCCACTTTTAGATTGGTAAGAAGCTGTATTTCCAAACCCGGTGAAGTGGGTTTGAGCCCAGCTGTGACGTGATCACGGATACTCATTATACAAACCTGAATCATACACTCCTCGGGATAATGTTACGATCTGTGCCTGAGCTAGGCCTACATATAAGAAAAATCATTTGATTGTGTTGTGGGTTCGAACCCTTTGGAGCTCACATATTACAGGCTGGACTACATACAGCTCAGGATAAATGAAGGATCTGCCTTGCAGTATTTTAAAGATATTGTATTATGACTGTGATAATGTCAAAGCGCTAGATTAGAACTCATCCTAATTATCTCCATTCTTTTATTTCTTTGACGTAAGATATTGTTACATAATACCTAAAATTTATATATCTGTGGTGTACTTACTAGTTTAGAAGCTAACGATGACCTGCTGCTGAAGCATCCATGTGATATACACGATCTTCATCTGACATCATACATAATAACATGACTATATTGGATATTGGACTATTGGATGTTACTGTTTTAGTAAAACCTTTTGTTACTATAGCTACAAACCAGTAATTTTAGTATGGCCACGTATGGTTGTAATAGTAACACAAAATGAGTGACGTACAGATTGAGATTCGTGTGACCTCTCCTGAGGAGGATATAGGTCAAGATCACCCGACTCTAAGGAATATAAGTCAAGGTGAAGGTCATCGCATTGGAGGAGAAAATCCCCATCAGGAAAAGGCTTTAGTTCACAGTGAAGGTCAGGATACTGAGGATAAAGGTCACCATGTCGTAGAGAATAAAGTTCAAGGTCATCAGGATGCTGTAACCAGGGCACCCAGAACTACATCCGGGAAACTAAGGATGCGAGGGGTGACTAGAGATGGCGGCAAGGTCACTGAAGGTGAGAGGTCAAGGGGTGAAATGAGAGAATTAGGGTGTCAGAAAAGCTGCAGAATATATAGGCCTACACTGACAAAAATACACAACATTGTTACCCGCCCAGCCCCATTACAAGTACTAGAAGCTCACAATTATGAAATTTATTATAACATTATCTAGTTTTCATGGAACTGTGTGCTCATTATTGTGGGTCTTATCAAGCTAAGGATTTCTCAAACCCCTCCCACACTCCCTATTCATTTTTTTAAACATGTACAAAAAACCCCACAAAAAACCCACAACATTTAAATAAAATAAAAATCCGAGTTGGGGTATGACCTACCCACCCACTTCCTATTTTTTGTCGGATTTGTGGATTTTTTTTAACTTGACAAAACTCGTTAGTCTGATCTTAATTTTTCTACTGTGTGAATAACATTTAACAAATGTCTTATAGACTAGCATGATTGGTCATTTTAGTTAAACCAATTTGAACCTGTATTTAGATTAACGTCTTAAAGATTAATATGATTGGTCATTATACTTGAACTAATATTAACCTATATTTAAATTAATGTCCTCATGACTAACATGATTGGTCAATACATTTAAACTAAGATTAATCTATATTAGATTATTGTCTTAAAGACTAACACGGTTGGTCAATATTTATAAACTGATATTAACCTCTACTTAGAATAAAGTGGATTTTATCAATCTATTTCCAAGTATGTCTTACTTCACATATCTCATCTTGGCATTGAATGGTGGTTTCTGCCACTTGATCAAGTGGCAGACACCACCAATTAATACCAATGTGATTACGTGTAGCACGCGTGACGTTACGGTCCACCTGAGGTCATTGACCTCATGATATGCTGTCGCACTGAGCATGATCAGGAAATGTGATATGGTATATGTGCAATCCAACAAACCACCCATTTTGGAATATTTAATAATAATTAATTGGTCTATTTCAGTTGTTATCTATCGATATTCTATAATATATATATATCAGAGTTAGGGTCATATGTTTTAACTGGAAATCGTTTGACTAAAATACTAGTAATCAACTTTAAGCTCACTGGTATTTGACATGAGACGATGGCATGAAGCTGAAGTAATGTTAATAGTGTACCTTGGCTTTATGTACCTTGTTTTTAAATCAGATCACATATACAAAAAACCACAAAAGCCGTTTGACAACATCGAGTTGACATTTATTTATCCATTAAAAAACGTAAGCTTAAGTCCGCACGAATTACATCACAACGAATTTATAAGTGAGGATTATATAAAACAATGTATAGAAGCTGACGTGAATGAAATTAGAATGGAAATAAAAAAAATGTCCACTAAGCCCGTCATAGCCATTGAGGCGCGATTCAACTCAACAGGCTAAAACTGTTTTGTTCTGTGGAGTTGGTTGTATAATGCCGCGCAAATCCAAAAGGCAGTATGTGCTTACATTACAAGTAAACACATACTGCCTCTAAACCGTGCAAAGGCAGATCGCAGTAGGTGTTTACTTTACACTGCCTTTGGGATAAGGCTTTAGTTTTCTAAACCCATTCACTTGGATATTTGAACCGATTCATTAATGCACAACACGAGGGATGAATGAAAACGGAAATATTGTTTGTAAAAACCATGGAGATTAAAGGGTTATTTTCAATTTGAAATCATCATAAATGTCTTAGTTTCACTCTTTCTGCTTCATTTGAATACCTGTTATGGGAATGTTATGGTCTATAGCCAGTATATATTTTATTTTTTTCAGTGCGGAGATCGTCTATAGAGATCAGATTATCACGTCTAAAGACGGGCGTCATATTCCGACGTCTAAAATAGTTAATTGGCTCAAGAATAATAGTCTAAAAACTTATTTACGACAGATTCGTAGATGCGAATGCACGAGGCGCCGAGTATATCTGACGAATTTCTTTTTTTCCTTAAATTAAAACTCAAAACATCATGGTTTTGATGGCTGTATTCTATTGAATTAATCTCTGTCCAAATCAGATAAGGTGCGACATAAGTAATTAACTGGTTAATCTATCTGAGTGTGAAGTCCTCAATCAGAGATAGTCTACCATGCTATAGACAGATGTTAACAAAGTACACATCTCTTACAACTAATTACATGATTAAGATGTCAGACGTAGAATTATAAACGAGCCGATAGTGAGAGCCATTCACGTACCCAGTCCCTTGTATGTGTGTTTAATATTTTGCAATAATACTTTTAATATCATGCCATCTCATCTAATTTAAATTTTCAGCCACTTGAAGTTGTGTCTCGCTACCGCGACCCACAACTTCAAGTGGCTGAAAACTACTCATATTTGTTTAACTTAGGACCAAACATTTGATGTTTAAACTCTCATTGGCATGGATTGGCCTTAAAGTTAATTAATTTAAATTTTCACCCACTTGAAGTTGTGTCTCGCTACCGCGACCCACAACTTCAAGTGGCTGATAATTTCTCATATTTGTAACATTTAGGACGAAAACTATCCGTTAATAAGACCTTAACCCCTTAGATGATGTCAGCCTAATCATGTATCCATAAACCGCTATGAAATGAACAAAATGGTGTACAGTAGTAGTGTTAACGATTAAACCGCCCAATTAAATAATTGAAAATTTTCACCCACTTGAAGTAGTGTCTCACACCTTCAAGCGGTTGAAAATTAGCCTTATTTGATTAATTTGACACCAAACATTTGCAAATCCTGATGTTTAAACGCACATTTTGTTCCGAATATTAGTGATTTGTTCGGCAAATAAAACCGATTAAAAACGACTATAGTCGTCTTTAGCGGCGAAAGGGTGAATATCTACGTTGTAGCCTATACTGAGTAGAACAGGAACTGACTGAAGTATTTATATGTAAACCATGAAGACCAAAGGGTTTTTTCCATTTGAAATCATCATAAATGTCTTAGTTAGCTCTTTCTGCTTCATTCTAATACCTATGTTATGGGTCTACGGCCGTTATAAATAAGACACTTTTAAATAAGTACTCTTTCAAAGCCGGGATCGACTTTAGACGTCAGAATCTGACGTCTGAAGTCGATCTCCGCACTGTAAGAGCTAAGCTAACTATGTGGTACTGAAGAAGTTGTGTGCTCATTGTGCTCGAAATATTTAGACAAACGTTCATTACCAGTAAAAGAAAACTAATGTGAAATACTTTCGTTCGCCGCTAAAATGATAAGTATTGTCTCTATACAGCTAATGATATCATCTTCATGTCAGACAAAGACTTGTAAATAAGAAGATAATGGCAGCTTATTCATATATCCGCCAATCGCCGTGGTTTGAGTGAGTGAATATTGTTATCGCTTTCAGCACAATCATGGCAATATCGTGACAGAAGGAAGCACGAAATCGGGACTGCGCCCTACTCTTATTTCGAATGACCTCAAAGGTTCTTTATAGTGACCGTAGTTTGAACCCTACCCTTACAACGCTGAAATATATTTGTATAAACCTTGAAGATAAAACGGTTTTTTCAATTTAAAATCATCATAATTGTCTTCGTCAGCTCTTTCTGATTCATTTGAATACCTATGTTATGGGTCTACGGCCATTATAAATATTTTTACTCTTTCAGTACGGGGATCGACTTCAGATTCTGACGTCTTAAGGCGATTCTCGCACTCAAATGTTTAATGGTGTACAATAATACTTTTAAGATCAGCTGTATGTATTATTAATATCTACGTCGCAGATAAAGCCGAGCAGACATCAAATTACCTAGATTTAATTGACCCAACTCAATGGACGTAACTTTGGACCCAATCTTGTACAATAGTTATCTTGGACCCAATCGTGTACAATAGTTATTTTGGACCCAATCGTGTACACTAGTTATTCTGGACCCGATAGTGTACAATAGTTATCTTGGACCCAATCGTGTACACTAGTTATTCTGGACCCAAGCGGGTACAATAGTTGGGCGGGGGGCCTAGGGTAGTGGTTGGCACCGCTGCCTTTCACGCCAGAGTTCGGGGTTCGGTTCCCGGTCTCGGTGGTTTCAAAGAAACAAAAATGTTTCTTCCCCATCCACGTGTGGAAGTCAGTATTGTGGGGAACCTCCGTGACCGAGAGGTAGCGTGCTCGGCCTGAGACCGCCAGGGCACGAATTTCGAATCCTGTGTCTGGAGGACAGTGTCATCTCAATCATCTCACCATTCTCAGGAGGTTCTCCTGGCCCAGTTTAGCCTATATGTGCACAAAGGTGGCCTAAAGCCCGATTCATTTCATTTTACAATAGTTATCTTGGACCCACTTCAAGTCATCTTTATCCATTACAAGTGGAGAATTGCGACAGCAATTCTCCACTTGTAGTGGATAAAGATGACTTGAAGTGGGTGGCAATTTAACCCTTTCGGTGCGGGGACCGAATTTAGACGTCATTATCTGACGTCTATAGACGTCAGGTCGAAACGTCTAAAGTCGATCACTGCACCGAAAGAACTAAAAATTGCCGTAGACCCATAACATAGGTATTCAAATAAAGCGGAAAGAGCTAAAACATTAATGATGATTTCACATTGAAAAACAATATTGGTCTCCATGGTTTATACCAAAATATTTCTGCGTTGCAAGGTTTGAGAAATGTGCAATTGCCGCTAACTCTCGATGCGCTTTTTTCAATTTGAAATCATCATAAATGTCTTCGTTAGCTCTTTCCAATTCATTTGAATACCTATGTTATGGGTCCACCATGGTCTACGGCCATTAGAAATATGTTTACTTTTACAGTCCGGGGATCGACTTTGTTGACGTCAGATTCTGAAGTAACTCAGTTATAAAATTCTGAGGTTTTGGTGTGCAAATCAATATTGTAAGTGTTTACTTTTCAAGAAAAAAGTTAATTTATTTATGACTTTGCACGGCGGTTTAGTATGTTATGCAATTCCAAAAGGCAGTAACTGCTTACTTTCCCTGTAAGCAGTTATTACCTTTTGACTTCGTATGACTATGCAGATCCTCTTCAGTGCATTTGTGCTTGTTTGGCTGTTAATTCTGAAGGTGAAGGTCGCCCATCAGTTGAAACTGTCACCCTCGCTGATTGGCTTATCTCACGTCACGTGACCTTGGTGATAAGCCGGTGACAGCGCACGTGAATGAATGAATGAATGAATAAATAAATAAATAAATAAATAAATAAATAAATAAATAAATAAATAAATAAATAAATAAATAAATAAATAAATAAATAAATAAATAAATAAATAAATAAATAAATAAATAAATAAATAAACAAATGAATGAATGAATGAATGAATGAATGAATGAATAAATGAATGAATGAATGAATGAATGAATGAATGAATGAATGAATGAATGAATGAATGAATGAATGAATGAATGAATGAATGAATAAGCCTGACGAAATCCTTGTTTGCTAAACACACGTTTTAGGAACCGCTAATTGACTTAAATATCATATTATATTGGTTATTAGCGCATAAACATGATAAATGGTTTATGAAATTTATATAATTATAGTGCTTACTGCCATGGAAGTACTAACTGAGAAAAGACAGACTCTCTATAAAACTAGGTATTGTAACATCACTAATTCATAACCCTTGTCCTGCTATGTCAGTATATAAGGCTTCAAGCATGTTTTAGATCAATAAAAATATTCATTAATTTGATAGAATAGTTTGTGGTGGATGCTCAGTTAATACAATACTTCAATATTGGACATGTCTATTTTTCCATAAATATAAATATTTTTCGTCATTTGAAGCTGGAAATAGCGTCAGCAATTCCAACTTCAAATGACGAAAAAATAGAAACAATCGATGTAGCAGGACAAGGGTTAACGCCAAAGGCTTTATCATTAGATCATATCCCAGTTTAGCCCTGTCGTCCCCTACGAGGCCGTGGATTGATGTATTTGTTATACCCGAAAAAGCCAACATGGTTGTGACTGAGAGCGATCCCGACCCCAAGGTCCGAAAAATGTCTATAACTTTTTAATGACTCTGCCACCTTTGAGCTGAGCATGTGGGCATGGAACTGAAATGTTACTGATTCTAGACAAATCTATTTTCAACCTGATTATTCAGCGATATTTTTCGATTTGACAGTCCAAAAAAATGTCCCACGATTTTGTACGCGGTCAATCTGTGGTTGAAACCTGTTGTGGGGCTAATCCCAGTTATGTGTCAAGGCTGGGCCAATGGTTGCGATGCTGTGCCAGAATTAGGCAAGGCCGACCATGAGAGCCAAACCCTACAGACAAGAGACTTTGAACACGTGTAGATTTATCGCTGGGTGAGTGTCTACAATGTTGGCCCAGCTATAAAACAGCATAGTGTTAAGTGTCATTGAGAATGTGACTTCACATGTATCACAATCAGTGAGAGTGATAGAGCGGCCAATGTTGTAACAATGCTGGCACGTTTGCGGGGATGCTGGCACGGCATTGGACCAGCATTGCCTGTTGTAACTAGATGAGCCCCTAGTTTTCTGTGAACTTGGTGTTGAGTGTCATTGAGTATTAGGACTACATGTATAACAGTCAGTGAGGTAGCCATAACTGTGACTGAAACTCAAGGTTTTAGCCACATATTGCAGCCATACAAAAACTTGCATACCATCCTTTGGACGGTCAAACAGACAGACAGACACACAGACAGACATATATTGTATAGACATGAAATAATTATATGTACATGATTGACGTATATTATAATACACAAGATGGTAATTTGGTAAAATAACATTAACATATTACATGTTATCACATACATATTCGTGTCAAGTAACATTGCCATAATAAAACACTGGATTTTTAAAGATGTAAATGATAACTACTAAAAATAAAATTGACTGTCATTACCAATATATGAAAATGTTTCCTGCACCAACTCATATCCAACACTTAGCCCATATTAATCAGGTCAATAATCTTGACAATAGGTTTATCACATTCTACCTACATTCACGCATCCTCAATTCTTTTTCGCTGCGTCGCTAAAATGGTGTGAGGTATTTTTCGGACCTTGGGGTGCAGATCGCTGTAAGAAATGAAATGAATCGGGCTTTAGGCCACCTTTGTGCACATATAGGCTAAACTGGGCCAGGAGAACCTCCTGCGGATGGTGAGATGATTGAGATGACACTGTCCTCCAGACACATGATTCGAAATTCGAGCCCTAGCGGTCTAGGCCGAGCACGCTACCTCTCGGTCACGGAGGCTCCTCGCAATACTGACTTTCAGACGTGGATGGGGAAGAAACATTTTTTGTTTCTTTCAAACCGCCGGGAACCGAACCCCGAACTCTGGCGGTGCTAGCCACTACCCTAGGGCCCCCGCCCAGATCGCTGTAAGTCATCTCCATGCTGAAAAACGTGAATTTCCCCGGTAAAACTAATTCAGCAATTCACGGCTCACACCTTGACAGTGTGTGGCTGTTGAGGGCTATCGGCTCTCGTGATGAAGTGGCCGTAGAGTGACTGCCACCACAACCAGTAACAGACTGTGGCACAATGTTGTTTTAATGCTGAGCCAGCGTCGCAGACGATGGCCCAACATTATAACAACATTGGGTTAGTGACTTGTGTTTGCTATCACTCTCAGACAAGTACCGGGGGGGGGGGGTAGGCGGAGAGGGGGGTTGGAGCGCGAGGGGGGGGGGGGGACACTGTCATACATAACATCCCACAATCACTCTCACAGATACATATCTGACAGCTCTAAACACAGAGCTATATGTGCTTCAATCATTCTGAGGAGGAAATCATCACTTATACATGGACAAAACACTGTATTTAGAAACACAATCTTGTGGGTTTGAGTCTTTATATTATCTGACAGCACTAAACACAAGAGCTGTATGTGCTTCATTCTGAGGAATAAATCATAACTTATACAGGGACAAAACACTGACAAAACGCTGTACTTGAAAAACAATATTGTGGGTTTGAGTTTTTATATTATCTGACACCACTAAACACAGAGCTGTATGAGCTTCAATCATTCGGAGTGGAATCATCACTTTTACATGGACAAAACACTGTGTTTAGAAACCCAATGTTGTGGGTTCGAATATATATATCTGACAGCACTCCTGAACACATACCTGTATGTGCTTCAATCATTCTGAGGTGAAAATGATCACTTATTTGCAATACCCTGTATTCAGAAACCCAATGTTGTGGGTTTGAGTCAGCTCGGCTACTATGATATTTACATTCATTTCGGAGTTTTTTTCTAACCATCACGAAGATAAAATGATTCCACTTTTAGATTGGTAAGAAGCTGTATTTCAAAACCCGGTGATGTGGGTTTGAGCCCAGCTGTGACGTGATCACGGATACTCATTATACAAACCTGAATCATACACACCTCAGGATACTGTTACGATCTGTGCCTGAGCTAGGCCTACATATAAGAAAAATCATTTGATTGTGTTGTGGGTTCGAACCCTTTGGAGCTCACATATTACAGGCTGGACTACATACAGCTCAGGATAAATGAAGGATCTGCCTTGGCAGTATTTTAAAGATATTGTATGACTGTGATAATGTGAAAGCGCTAGATTGGAACTCATCCTGATTATCTCGATTCTTTTATTTCTTTGACGTAAGATATTGTTACATAATATCTAAAATCTGTGGTGTACTCACTAGTTTAGAACGATGACCTGCTGCTGAAGCATCCATATGATATATAAGCTAGCGATGACCTGCTGCTGAAGCATCCATGTGATATACACGATCCTTATCTGACATCATACATAATAACATGACTATATTGGATATTGGACTATTGGAAGTTACTGTTTTAGTAAAACCTTTTGTTACTATAGCTACAAACAAGTAATTTTAGTATGACCACGTATGGTTGTAATAGTAGCACAAGATGGGTGACGTACATATTGAGATTCGTGTGACCTCTCCTGTGGAGGATATAGATCAAGGTCACCCGACTCTAAGGAATATAAGTCAAGGTGAAGGTCATCGCATTCGAGGAGAAAATCCCCATCAGGAAAAGTCTTTAGTTCACAGTGAAGGTCAGGATACTGAGGGTAAAGGTCACCATGTCGTAGAGGATAAAGTTCAAGGTCATCAGGATGCTGTAACCAGGGCGCCCAGAACTACATCCGGGAAACTAAGGATGCGAGGGGTGACTAGAGATGGCGGCAAGGTCACTGAAGGTGAGAGGTCAAGGGGTGAAATGAGAGAATTAGAATGTCAGAAAAGGTGCAGAATATATAGGCCTACACTGACAATAATACACAAGATCGTTACCCACCCAGCCCCATTACAAGTACTGGAAGCTCACAATTATGAAATTTATTTCAACATTATCTAGTTTTCATGGTACTGTGTGCTCATTATTAGGGGTCTTGTCAAGCTGAGGATTGCTCAAACAACACCCACCCTCCCTATCCATTTTTTTAACATGTACAATAAAACAAAACTTTTAACTTGACAAAACTCCTTAGTCTAATCTTATTTTTTCTACTGTGTGAATAACATTTATCAAATGTCTTATAGACTAACATGATTGGTCATTGTAGTTGAACCAATATGAACATGTATTTAGATTAACGTCTTAAAGATTAATATGATTGGTCATTATAGTTAAACTAATATTAACCTATATTTAAATTTTTGTCCACATGACTAACATGATTGGTCAATACTTTTAAACTAAGATTAACCTATATTAGATTATTGTCTTAAAGACTAACACGGTTGGGCATTATATATAAACTGATATTAACCTCTACTTAGATTAAAGTAGATATATGTGGATTTTATCAATCTATTTCCAAGCATGTCTTACTTCACATATCTCACCTTGGCATTGAATGGTGGTTTCTGCCACTTGATCAAGTGGCAGATACCACCATTTAATACCAAGGTGACTACGTGTAGCACGCGTGACGTTACGGTCCACCTAAGGTCATTGACCTCATGATATGCTGTCGCACTGAGCATGATCAGGAAATGTGATATGGTATATGTGCAATCCAACAAACAACCCATTTTGGATTTTTTATTAATAATTAATAGGTCTATTTCAGTTGTTATCTATCGATATTCTATAATATATATATATTAGAGTTAGGGTCATATGTTTTAACTGGAAATCGTTTGACTAAAATACTAGTAATCAACTTTAAGCTCACTGGTATTTGACATGAGACGATGGCATGAAGCTGACGTAATGTTAATAGTGTACCTTGGCTTTATGTACCTTGTTTTTAAATCAGATCACATATACAAATGTAAATGATCCTTAAAAAAACACATAAGCTGTTTGACAAGATCGACTTGACATTTATTTTTCCATTAAAAAAACGTAAGCTTAAGTCCACACGAATTACATCACAACGAATTTATAAGTGAGGATTATATAAAACAATGTATAGAAGCTGACGTGAATGAAATTAGAAAATGTCCACTAAGCCCGTCATACCCATTGAGGCGCGATTAAACTCAACAGACTAAAACTGTTTTGTTCTGTGGAGTTGGGTGTAGGTGTATAATGCCGCGCAAATCCAAAAGGCAGTATGTGCTTACTTTACAAGTAAACACATACTTCCTTTAAACCGTGCAAAGGCAGATCGCAGTAGGTGTTTACTTTACACTGCCTTTGGGATAAGGTTCTAGTTTTCTAAACCCATTCACTTGGATATTTGAACCGATTCATTAATGCACAACACAAAGGGATGACTGAAAACGGAAATATTTTTTGTAAAAACCATGGAGATCAAAGGGTTATTTTTAATTTGAAATCATCATAAATGTCTTAGTTTCACTCTTTCTGCTTCATTTGAATACCTGTTATGGGAATGTTATGGTCTATAGCCAGTATATATTTTTTTATTTTTTTCATTGCGGAGATCGTCTATATCAGATTATCAGATTATCACGTCTAAAGACGGGCGTCATATTCCGACGTCTAAAATAGTTAATTGGCTCAAGTATAATAGTCTAAAAACCTATTTACGACAGATTCGTAGATGCGAATGCACGAGGCGCTGAGTATATCTGACGAATTTCTTTTTTTCCTTCAATTAAAACATCAAAACATCATGGTTTTGATGGCTGTATCACTTTCTATTGAGCTAATCTCTGTCCAGATCAGATAAGGTGCGACATAAGTAGTTAACTGGTTAATCTATCTGAGTGTGAAGTCCTCAATCAGAGATAATGTACCATGCTATAGACAGATTTCAACAAAGTACACATCTCTTACAACTAATTACATGATTAAGATGTCAGACGTAGAATTATAAACGAGCCGATAGTGAGAGCCATTCACGTACCCAGTCCCTTGTATGTGTGTTTAATATTTTGCAATACTACTTTTAATATCATGCCATCTCATCTAATTTAAATTTTCAGCCACTAGAAGTTGTGCCTCGCTACCCCGACCCACAACTTCAAGTGGCTGAAAACTACTCATATTTGTTTAACTTAGGACCAAACATTTGATGTTTAAACTCTCACAGGCATGGATTGGCCCTTAAAGTTAATTAATTTAAATTTTCACCAACTTGAAGTTGTGTCTCGCTACCGCGACCCACAACTTCAAGTGGCTGAAAACTACTCATATTTGTTTAACTTAGGACCAAACATTTGATGTTTAAACTCTCATTGGCATGGATTGGCCTTTAAAGTTAATTAATTTAAATTTTCACCCACTTGAAGTTGTGTCTCGCTACCGCGACCCACAACTTCAAGTGGCTGATAATTTCTCATATTTGTAACATTTAGGAAACAAACTATCCGATAATAATAACTTAACCCCTTAGATAATGTCAGCCTAATCATGTATCCATAAACCGCTATGAGTTGAGCCAAATGGTGTACAGTAGTAGTGTTAACGATTAAACCGACAAATTTAATAATTAAAAATTTTCACCTACTTGAAGTAGTGTCTCACACCTTCAAGCGGTTGAAAATTAGCCTTATTTGATTAATTTGACACCAAGCATTTGCAAATCCTGATGTTTAAACGCACATTTTGTTCCAAATATTTGTGATTTGTTCGGCAAATAAAACCGATTAAAAACGACTATAGTCGTCTTTAGCGGCGAAAGGGTGAATATCTACGTTGTAGCCTATACTGAGTTGAACAGGAACTGACTGAAGTATTTATATGTAAACCATGGGAACCAAAGAGTTTTTTCCCATTTGAAATCATCATAAATGCCTTAGTCAGCTCTTTCTGCTTCATTTGATTACCTATGTTATGGGTCTACGGCCATTATAAATAAGACACTTTAAACAAGTACTCTTTCAAAGCCGGGATCGACTTTAGACGTCAGAATCTGACGTCTTAAGTCGATCTCCGCACTGTAAGAGCTAAGATAACTAACTATGTGGTACTGACAAAGTTGTGTGCTTATTGTGCTCGAAATATTTAGACAAACGTTCATATACCAGTAAAAGAAAACTGATGTGAAATACTTTCGTTCGCCGCTAAAGTGATAAGTATTGTCTCCTATACAGCTAGTTATATCATCTTCATGTCAGACAAAGAATTATAAATAAGATGATAATGGCAGCTTAATCATACATCCGCCAATCGCCGTGGTTTGAGTGAGTGAATATTGTTATCGCTTTCTGCACAATCATGGCAATATCGTGACAGAAGGAAGCACAAAATTGGGACTGTGCCCTACTCTTATTTCGAATGACCTCAAAGGTTCTTTATAGTGACCGTAGTTTGAACCCCACCCTTACAACGCTGAAATATATTTGTATAAACCTTGAAGACAAAACTTTTTTTCAATTTAAAATCATCATAAATGTCTTTGTTAGCTCTTTCAGATTCATTTGATTACCTATGTTATGGGTCTACGGCCATTATAAATATTTTTACTCTTCCAGTGCGGGGATCCACTGCAGATTCTGACGTCTAAAGTCGATTCCCGCACTGGAATGTTTAATGGTGTACAAAAATACTTTTAAGATCAGCTGTATGTATTATTAATATCTACGTCGCAGATAGAGCCTGGCAGACATCAAATTAACTCGATTTAATTGACCCAACTCAATGGACGTAACTTTGGACTCAATCGTGTACAATAGTTGTTCTGGACCCAATCTTGTACAATAGTTATTCTGGACCCAATCGTGTACAATAGTTATCTTGGACCCAATCATGTACAATAGTTATCCTGGACCCAATCTTGTACAATAGTTATCTTGGCCCCAATCGTGTAAAATAGTTATGCTGGACCCAATAGTGTAAAATAGTTATGCTGTACCCAATCTTGTACAATAGTTATTCTGGACCCAATCGTGTACAATAGTTATCTTGGACCCAATCATGTACAATAGTTATTCTGGACCCAATAGTGTACAATAGTTATTCTGGCCCCAATCGTGTACAATAGTTATTCTGGCCCCAATCGTGTACAATAGTTATTCTGGATTAAATCGTGTACAATAGTTATTCTGGACCCAATAGTGTACAATAGTTATTCTGGCCCTAATCGTGTACAATAGTTATTCTGGCCCCAATCGTGTACAATAGTTATTCTGGCCCCAATCGTGTACAATAGTTATTCTGGCCCCAATCGTGTACAATAGTTATTCTGGACCCAATAGTGTACAATAGTTATTCTGGCCCCAATCGTGTACAATAGTTATTCTGGCCCCAATCGTGTACAATAGATATTCTGGCCCCAATCGTGTATAATAGTTATTCTGGCCCCAATAGTGTACAATAGTTATTCTGGCCCCAATAGTGTACAATAGTTATTCTGGACTCAATAGTGTACAATAGTTATTCTGGCCCCAATCGTGTACAATTGTTATTCTGGCCCCAATCGTGTACAATAGTTATTCTGGCCCCAATCGTGTACAATAGTTATACTGGACCCAATCGTGTACAATAGTTATTCTGGACCCAATCGTGTACAATAGTTATTCTGGACCCAATAGTGTACAATAGTTATTCTGGCCCCAATCGTGTACAATAGTTATTCTGGCCCCAATCGTGTACAATAGTTATTCTGGCCCCAATCGTGTACAATAGTTATTCTGGACCCAATCGTGTACAATAGTTATTCTGGCCCCAATAGTGTACAATAGTTATTCTGGACTCAATAGTGTACAATAGTTATTCTGGATCCAATCGTGTACAATAGTTATTCTGGACCCAATCGTGTACAATAGTTATTCTGGCCCCAATCGTGTACAATAGTTATTCTGGCCCCAATAGTGTACAATAGTTGTTCTGGACCCAATTGTGTACAATAGTTATCTTGGACCCTATAGTGTACAATAGTTGTTCTGGACCCAATCTGGACTCAATAGTTATCTTGGACCCACTTCAAGTCATCTTTTTATCCGCTACAAGTAGAGAATTGCTGTCGCAATTCTCCACTTGTAGTGGATAAAGATGACTTGAAGTGGGTGGCAATTTAACCCTTTCGGTGCGGGGACTGAATTTTGACGTCATTATCTGACGTCTATAGAGTCTAAAGTCGATCACCGCACCGAAAGAACTAAAAATGGCCGTAAACCCATATTACATAGGTATTCAAATGAAGCGGAACGAGCAAAGTAAGACATTTATGATGATGTCAAATTGAAAAACAAAATATGTCTGCGTTGCAAGGTTTAAGAAATGTGCAATTGCCGCTAACCCTCGATGCGCTTTTTTCAATTTGAAATCATCATGGATGTCTTCGTTAGCTCTTTCCAATTCATTTGAATACCTATGTTATGGGTCCACCATGGTCTACGGCCATTAGAAATATGTTTACTTTTACAGTCCGGGGATCGACTTTGTTGACGTCAGATTCTGAAGTAACTCAGTTATAAAAATTTGAGGTTCTGATGTGCAAATCAATATTGTAGTAAGTGTTTACTTTTCAAGAAAAAAGTTATTTATTTATGACTTTGCACGGCGGATTAATATGTTATGCAATTCCAAAAGGCAGTAACTGCTTACTTTTCCTGTAAGCAGTTATCACCTTTTGCCTTCGTATGACTATGCAGATCCTCCTCAGTGCATTTATGTTTGTTTGGCTCTTAATTCTGAAGGTGAAGGTCGCCCATCAGTTGACACTGTCACCCTCGCTGATTGGCTTATCTCACGTCACGTGACCTTGGTGATAAGCCAGTGACAGCGCACGTAACATGGTCAACAATAAATATGATATCAGGCCAATCAAATAATCTTTATCTCTGTTGTAACTTCATAAATCCTTTATCTGTGCTGCCGCTTCATGAGTCGTTTATCTCTGTTATAACTTCATCAAAGCTTTCTTGTTGTCATGTGGTCACTCATTCCGATAGGGATATAACTAATGATCCGATGTGAACGTTAGACATACTGCGTAATTCAATGGTCGACCCCGTTGGCTCATTTGTATCGACTGGGGCTTGTAATCTGGAGGTACCAGGTTCGAATCCCGGATATTTGTCACCGTGGTTGTGCATATACAGTTTTCCAAACAGTTCAAATGCCCTCAGTTTACAGTGCTGTATGTGATACTGGCTACTATAAAGAAACCTTGAAGTCATACAAAAAAGTATAGGGCATAGCCTACTCCCGACTTCGGGCTTCCTTTTGTCGCGATATTGTCTCATGTGCAGAAATTGACGTAAAACAATATACATACATAGATGCGTAATCCAATAGATGGGAAAATAAGTCGTTCCCTTGGATATGAAAGGGTGTATCTGGTGATACACCCTTTCACATACAAGGGGACGAAGTAATGATCAATTGTACACATATATGCATCTTCAGGAGCAAAAGAGTCAGTTACAAAAAAATCAATCGTTTTCGAGGCTGAATGGTGGATTCATTTTACTGGCTTTTCTAATAGGTATCCCCGCAGACACAAGACATTCAATCAATGTTGTTTCAACGTTGATCCAGCATCTACGACGCTGGAGCAACGTTAAACCAACATTGTTTCAACATCTTGTGTCTGCTGGTATGTTAAGACCAAGCTAGGTGTTACAAGACCCATAAACACTCCGTATAAGTTACCTAGCTAACATATGTCAGATATCAAAGCTGCTGTGATCTCACCTCGTCTGTGAAACTGAAAGGCAGTAACTGCTATTTTGAAAAGTAAGCAGTTACTGCCTTTTAGGTTTTGCACGGAACACCTCATCTGAAGCATTTTACATTTTCACATGTACGTTAAATCTCAGTGTGTATGTGTGAGAACGTGATAAAAACTATTCGACCCATAATTATATAGATATAGAACTTTCATCGAATATATGTGCACGTCGAGCTACACATTCTAGCTGACAACCCCCCCCCCCCCCCACCAAAAAAATGTGCTGGTTTCAGAGAAATTGATGATGCAGGTTTTTAGTTGAGCCTGTTGAACTAAGACAAGGCATTGACTCAATTGACTCATCTAGCCATTTGAACATTCATTTTGAGGGCCCAATTTGAACATTCGTTTTTGAGGAAGATGGGTGAATGCGCATTGGGTTTTCCCTCTTGAAATAAAGATGTTATTATTATTATTATTATTATTATTATTATTATTATTATTATTATTATTATTATTATTATTATTATTATTATTATTATTATTATTATTATTATTATTATTATTATTATTATTATTATTATTATTATTATTATTATTATTATTATTATTATTATTATTATTATTATTATTATTATTATTATTATTATTATTATTATTATTATTATTATTATTATTATTATTATTATTATTATTATTATTATTATTATTATTATTATTATTATTATTATTATTATTATTATTATTATTATTATTATTATTATTATTATTATTATTATTATTATTATTATTATTATTATTATTATTATTATTATTATCATTATTATTATTATTATTATTATTATTATTATTATTATTATTATTATTATTATATTTACTTTGGGTGGGAATTTTCTTGAAACCCTGTATATGATATTTACTTTAGGTGGAAATTTACTTGAAACCCTGTATATATAAGGTCCCAGCAGTACAGGTGTTCACGTCTGTCAGTCAAAGATTTTGATGTCCAGTTAGTCTGACAAACACTTTTTTGTAGCGTATGGCTTACGATGATTGATCAATTGAGTTTCATGAAATTTTGCAAGCATGTTGTAAATTGGTCGTTATGGCACTGATATATAAACCCATCATCCATATACTCCCATTGATGTAAACCCATTGATTCTGTAAAACAATTATCTCTATACAAACCCATCAATTTAATTTATTTTCAATCTCAGATTTGCAGTACATGTCAAGTGGTATAACGTCCGGCGTACTCGCTAAAAATATTCGAAATTTTCAAGGATAATGTCGATAGACCAGAAACAGTGTTTTCTAAATCCATGAAAATCGGTCAAGAACTGACTGAGAAATCAGGAAAAATATTTGCTAATATTCAGACAGACGATATAAGGTGAAGGATTACTATGAGACAGATATGTTTGATGGCCAATCGTTCGACATGTTAAGATCCGGGTGACACCGATCTCATAAATACCATCTCCCGTGTTTACATTGACAGAGCGGTGAGTATCCTGACGTCGTCAACAGACACTTAACATTATACTGTAGTTACGTATAGGATAAAGCCCGAGGAACTCTGCATTGTTAGCTTTGAAAAGGGCCGAGGCTGAAGGCCGAGGCCTTTTTCAAAGGTAAGAATGTAGAGCTCCGAGGGTTTTAACTGACTTAAAACACATCCGACCATAATGAAAATCCCTCATAATCAACAGTTCGGTCGCGCCTGACTGATTATAGTACCATAGGCCTACCATGATAATTGGTCTGTACTTGATGAACAATAACTCTCCATTCCCGGCTTAGAATGTCGTGGTCGGACAAAGAAAATAATGTAGTGGTGTGTTTTAACGCTACTTAGCCTTTTCAACATTGAAATTGTCGTTCCTTACAAGCCATGAATTTCGATCGTAATTCGTAAATTGTATGGAGAATGGATATGACGAGTAATAAATGTGATCATTTAAAGAAAATTACATTATATTTGTTAAAACAGTTCCATTACAATTACCGTTCCAATATTTTTATATGTAGTGTTTTGGGGTTCAAAGGCTGAACCATGAAAGCGCCGAAATATTTTTGTGTCCAAAGGGTTTTTTCAATTTGAAATCATCGTAAATGTCTTAGTTAGCTCTTTCCGCTTCATTTGAATACTTATGTTATGGGTCTATGGCCGCTATAAATGTTTTACTTTTTATTTACAGACGTCCGATTCTGACGTCTATAGTCGGTCCCCGCACTGAAAGGGTTAGAGGCCTAAAATGGATAGAAACTCGCTTTAAACTCAATCAAACTGCTGTGATGCTATGACTGGATGCATTGGTAATGGAATGATGTTGAATATCATCCAACAAGGCTTTTTGGGGATATTAATGATCTCTAGCTTGATCAGTTGATGTAGTAAGGAACTTATTCTGTGGTTAGTAAGTCGGCCGGGGGAGCACCACCTGTTCATAATTATGTTGATTGACATCAACTGAGAAAGCCTTCAAGGAATATTTGAAAATATAACATTTACAAACTTTTAGGTGAATAATGCCCTGATAATGCCCTGAGCCAGTTAGATCCATTATTATATGGATGAAACATGAAAGCAACTAAGCAGGAATACATCGTCATGTATCAGAATATGATGTATACTAGTACCACATTAAAAAAGATGATTAAACAAACAATGAACAGGAAGGTAGTAGCAATGATAATATTATATAAAGCAAATAACAAGACGGTGGTGTCATTGCTGATTATTTAACTTGTTTAAGATAAAGAACTTAAAAAAATTTAAAATAACGATTACGTACAATTTTAATAGTTTACAGCAACCTCTGAATTATAACACCACATATTGATAATTGATGTATCCATATAGTCAGATATAGATATGCTGTGATATTGGAGCCATAAAAAAAAGAAAAAAAATATCATGAATTATTTACTCATCTGTTAAACTTTCATACCACAAGAATGGAACATAATTACGTCATAGTTAAATGCAAACCGCATTGTCATTGATGAACAATATTTATATTTATTTTTATTTTTTTAAATTAAAATTTATAATTTAATTTAAGCATATGCCTGACACAGAGGCTAGCCAATTTGCATTTAAATTTACCTTATTAAGGCTCACAAATTTTGTCTGTGTGTCTCAATAACGGCCGGGCAACTAAACATTGGGGGAGCGTTGAGTCAATGCAGCGCATTAATGGTGATTTCATGGTGTGACAGCGTCGCAGATGAAGACCCAGCATTGGGTTAGTGAATTATGTTGACTGGCCCATACAATAGAATGGCAACGTATAATCCATTGCTACACAATTCAAGCCATATAATGTTACCACTATATTTCATCCCAGCAAATGGATACGGTAAAATAGGCCACATTAGGAGTGGGGCCTGGAGGAGCGAGAATAGGTGAGCAATAGGTTATCTAGTTTATCAAGATGCATGTAACTTCATAACAAAAGCCTAAATTATAAGACAATGAATGCAGGTTTAGCTATATAAACATATAAAAATGTGGAGGGTGTAATATACAAACGATACTGAATTAGGCATGATGGACCTGAATTATTGACCTTTGACCTTGAATTATAGCCTTGACCTTTGACCCAATGATATTTATTATTAATATACATCAATATACAAACAATCAAACTAATAGCTATCAGTTATGTGAATATATACAGGGATTTCTGTTTTTCCTGATCACCTAAAACCACTATTTTGTACCGCGATAGGCAAAAAAATGTAAAAAGCATTATTTAAAAATGCTCAATGCTGCGAGAATGCCATCACTCGGTTTCATAATGTACAATACCTATATAGTATGAAAACATTGAGAGAAAAACTCTGGACCCACTTTCCAGGTTCAGCTCCTGGCCCCCTGACTATGGATATAATTACAACTCTGGAATATAATTTTGTACAAACCAATGAGACCAAAGGGTTTTTAAATCACCCTAAAATCCTTAATTAGTTCTTTCTGCTTCATTTGAATACCTATGTTATGGGTCTATGACCATTATTAATTCTTTCAGTGCGGGACCGTCTTTTCGTCAGATTCTGACGTCTACAGACGGTCAACACATTTACCCATACAGCGCGGGGATCGACTTTAGTCGTCAGAATCTGACGTCTGTAGACGTCAGATTCTGACGACTAAAGTCGATCCCCGCGCTGTAAGAATCAACATATTTCTAATTGTCATAGTAGACCCATAAGATAAGTATTCAAATGAATCGGGAAGAGCTGACTAAGACATTTATGATGATTTCAAACTAAAAAAAACCTTTGCTTGCAATGTTTTTTTTACAAATTAATCCAGCGCTTTAAAGGTTAAACTGTATACCTGAAGGCAGTCTGAAGGATAAGTGTTGGGCGGTGAACATACCCGTTCACCTTTGTGCGAGGATACTCATGGCTATTAACCCTTGTGCTGCCGGGACCAAATATAACCGTTTTCAAGCAAATGTCAGACCAATAAATTCAACGCGAATTGCTAAAATGTTTTGTGATAGATGCTTAGCTAATCTAATATTTACATTTTGAAGATGTATTTTTGTTCATAAATTATACTTAATTTTCGTCATTTGGAGCTGGAAATTGCGTTAGCAATTCCAGCTTCAAATAAATGAAAAATAGTCCGAAAAAAATCGTCAGTTAAGACTTTAAGAAACACCCCTATCTTAGAGTTGTTGACTGAAGTATTGTTTAAATAAGACATGACGACGTGATCTAGTCATGTGAATGGCTCTGACACTCTTTCATTTTTCGGGGAAGAAACACTATACATTGTATATTTGATGCGAGCTGTTCAAGTT
>OZ024911.1:4061380-4111380 GCA_964017125.1 Flabesymbios commensalis
TTACACCATTAGGTCTAAAGCTCCTTGCTTAGACTGAGAAACACCGGAAAAATAGAAAGACCGCAATGGATAACACTAATACCGGGAATAAGTTTGGTAACAGACGTTCGTCTGAACAGGGGAGTCATCTGCCCGACCTGTCTGTGGCTCATTATTATGTAACTAGGTCAACTTGTGCCAGGACGCTGGAGCCTTTACCAGAAATTGTGGAAGGTATGTGTGATCTCAGCTATTGCTTGGTTCTGGGACGAGTCACTAGCGCCGAGTCAGCGCATAGTTTTTTTTTATATACGGTAAATTACTTTTTGGTATTGTAGCAAAAATTATAAAATAACGGGATTTGTCGATTATCTATAACTCTCTAGGGGAAAATCCCAGATTATTCCCGCTTTCCCCATGGATCGCTATGATGCACGAATCGCTGGATGGAGAGGGTAATTTTACCGTATTCCAAGCATATGGAATCTCACTCACTCGAACACTCGTCCGCGATGCGGACCCAACATTGAACCGGCATTGGATGGTTATATCGTGTGTACTAGGTACATTGTAAAGACCCAGCCAGCACGAATCTTTTCCTAGTGTTGAATAGATGCTGGCCAGCGCCGGCGACGGTGGTCCAGCTTTGAATCGTCACTGGGTAGTATCGTGCTGACTTGTAGTGCACTGCTGCCGGGGATTCATATGTTTGACACAACATCCTTTTCTTGTTTATGTTATTTCTTATTTTGCGGCTTACTCCAGGACAGATACATGCGGCGCTAATCGGATATATTTTTCTGCTGTTATCATCCCATAAATTTTAACAGCTCGGGTCATTGCATATGTGTCCACCAAATATATCAGCTACAGCGGGATTTGCTCGCACCCGGTACCCTTGGGTCAACCACGCTCTCTTTCCTCATGTGAAGTATGGTAAATGTTTCTTCTCCGTCTACTCCTAAATATTTAATATGTTGGGGGTCTCCTTTACAAAGAGGTAGCACCAGGTCTTGAATTTTAAATCCAGTGTCTGGAGGGCAGTGTCATTTGATTCATATCGCAATCCAGAGGAGGTTCTCCTGGCCCTGTTTAACCTATATGTTTACAACAACTACTTAAGACTCCATCTATTCATTCATTCATGCATTCAATTGTGACAGATCAACATTTATTCATACTTAATCTCTCATTCAGTCTAGAATGGAAATTTAAGAGTGAGATTTAGGAATATTTAGGACACTTTTGTGCACACGTGTTTAGATGTGGATGCAAATATTCTTTATGGTTCACAGCACCCAGCGATGCAGTCAGAGATGAACTGAGCTGATATCATTAACATATGTTTATTTTATTATAGTGACAGATATAACATTTACAAGTATACAATATCAATCATTGGTAAAAATAGTACAGTATATCCAGCCTATTTATGGCTTACCAGTCACTTTTGTCTATTGGTATAGTAAAAATAGAAGAAAAAATATATTTATATTCAGATGCGTACAGATCGGTAAACAACTGGTAAACAGAGCAGTTCTTCCACAATCATAATAATATAATATAATTTTTTTTTATTATTATTATTTTACAGAAAAAAGTACAAAAAAAAAAGTAACCACTGAGCTTCAGTGGTTAAAGGGTTGAAGCGCTGAAATAAAAACGGGCTTCAGTGGTTAAAAGGTTGAAGGGCTGAAATAAAAACGGGCTTCAGTGGTTAAAGGGTTGAAGGGCTGACATGTTTTTATATATAGACCATTTTTTTTCACTTTGAAATCATCATAAATGTCTTAGTTAGATGTTTCCGCTTCATTTGAATACCTAAGTTATGGGTTTACGGCCATTCTATATAGTTTACTATTTCTGTGCGGGGTCGACTATAGAAGTCAGAATATGACGTCTCGTCAAATCCTGACTTGTAAAGTTGTTCCCGCGTTCAAATGTTTAAACATAGACTGCACTGGTTTTATGGCGCAATGATTGCTGTGGAATTATACTTCACACCCTGATAATAAAACAGAAAGTATATTTAACGGCGCTAGAATAACACGGAATTTGTTACATAATCTGCTGAACCTTTGAAGTCATTCGAGAATTGTAGGGCATAGTCTCGACTTTTTGTCGCGATAATGCCGTTGTGTGCGTTTGTAAAGCGCATGAAACAATATTCACTTGAGAATCTGTTACAGAGTCAGACCCTATTGATACGTTGAAGTGATGTAGCTGACGGTGAGAGTATCACATGATTGATTGGGGTACATGCAAATGACAATCACTGACAGCTGTGTTCTGTGTGAAGTATATGTCCTGCTCAGGTAAAGTGGTGACCCCAAGGTCAAGTATATGACCAGAGGTCGGCACTTGTAGATAGATATATCTTCAGTATTACCTTTTTACTTGGTTTTACTAGCTCTTTAACTGCAATCAACATTTAACATTGCAATCAACGGGAATCAACATTAATGTCAATATGCGATATGAATTCACACCACATTTCCAACTGTTATTGGGAACAAAGTGCGGGCTTAAGCATCGATATTTGGATATGTTTGGTCACAAATTAAACAAATACGAGTAATTTTCAGCCACTTGAAGTTGTGGGTCGCGGTAGCCAGACACAACTTCACGTGGGTGAACATTTAAATTAGATAACTTGGCGGGCAAGAGGTTATTGTAATGTATTTAAAAATGTATGCCACGTGAGGCATATACGATATGTGGCCTTAACGGGCCAGCCAGAGGTAACGTGTTTACTCTCAAATCAAAGTACGCATTTGTTTGTGATTTTGATTTTATTTGTGAGTGAATATTGCTTTACGAATATTTCACAATCATTGCAATATCGCGACAGAGGGAAGCCCGAAGTCTAGACTATTCCCTTTAGGCCAATATTATTAGGTTTCGTACCTGGACAAATTCATAACAAGCCGAAAATTTCAGGAAATGTTCAGAAAACGATCGCCTACACCATACTAAAAGTTCCCAAGAAGCCACCCTGAGCATTTCGATAAATTCAAGATGGCGTCCAAGATAGCGCCGATTTCACATTCTCTCATACCTTGGGTTTAAATCATCATAAAATGTCATTAATGAGTCTATATATTTACGTTTGGAGGGGGGGGGGGGCGAGGAATTCGATTTCAACAATATTTTAACACTAAAATAATATTTTTAGTGATTTTTTCTACATATACATATGAACTTATATTTTTAGTGACATATGTACTTGCACACCAAGGTCTCAATTAGCAAAATCATAAACGTAGGAATACGTGTAATACCTTTCTTCGTGTAATTTTCACTGAATTATTCAGGGTCATTGGCGGCCATCTTGTATTTGACACCTTTCCGTTTGTCAGATTTGGATAGACTTTTTTCCTGCTTTTAAGTACATCCCATAGGTCACAAAACCACTGGAAAAACTTTGGTTAGATTGCATCTTCCTCTGCAAGGCTGGCTATTCCTGAGGTCGTAGGTTGGCCTGACGGCCTCGCTGTGTCAAGACTTGCTGCCAGGAAGATGGGTACGAGTGGTTGTTTGCATAAATCAACAGATGTTGTTATTGATTTTGTTTAATGTAAGCAATAAATAACTCTTATCTAATTAATATAATGTCAAAATCGAATTCCTCGCCCCCAAAAAACATATATTTACACTCTTTATTTACATTTCTATGATGATTTAAACCCGAGATATGACAAATAGTGAAATTGGCGGTCATCTTGGACACCATATTAAATTTGTCAAAAGGCTCAGGGTGGATTCCTGACTCTTAGTATGTTGTAGGGGATAGTTTTCTGAACATTTTCGGAAATGTTTAGCTTGTTATGAATTTGTTCCAGTTTTCACTCATATATACCCTAATACGCTTGGCCTACTTATACTCTTATCAAATGACTGCAAGGGCTTTGTATAGTTCACATTACCATGGAGAGTACAAATATTGGTGTTTAAACACTCATTTTGTTCTCAATAACATAATAATTACATTGCGGTGGACCCCACTCCTGTGGACGCTGACAATGGTCGCATGCGGGTGGGCCCAGAATGTGTACTGAGCGAATCATAACAACCTACCTACCTCAAATTCATCGTCATATCAGTTTAGAATAACACGAATTGTGCTGCTCTTCAGCGGGCTGAGCATATATACTGACATCATCGATCTAAATATCATTCTCTCAACATATCTCAACACTTACAGCACAGGGATTGATTTTAGACGTTATAGTATCTGACGTTTGTTTCTTACGTTTAAAGTCGATCCCTAAAAGAGTAAACAAATGTCTTATGGTTGTATAGACACATAACATATGTGTTCAAATGAAACGGAAAGAGCTAACTAAGACATTTATGATGTTTTCAAATTAAAAAAAAACCTTTGGTCTCCATGGTGTATACAAAAATATTTCAGCGCTCTAAAAGTTAGAGTAAAACAGCATCCTCCAATACAGAGCACAATACACAACATTCTGAATAACTTATTAACCCTATTCTGTGAAACTCAATAGCCTTGACCTACAATGTTTTTACCAGCAATCTAATACAATGAGGTATAGGGATTATTTTCACCGAGTAGCCATTCCAAAGGCTTTCCGATGACGTCAGTGCGTTTCACAGAATCCTTGTTAGACCCGTGTAACATATGAGTTCAACACTCAAACTGAAAAAATACTTATTATCAGAGCAGCTCAGCTCTGGCCACGTCGCACCAATGACTATATCGTATGTGTTATTGACCCTCTAAATTAAATAATATAATTGTTCATCCACTTGAAATTGTTTCTTGCTACCGCCTCCCACAACTCCAAGTGGGTGAAAATTGCTCATATTTGTTGAATTTAAGACCAAACATTTTCAAATCCTGACGTTTAGACACACATCTCATTCTCAATAACTCTGATTTGATTTGCCATTAGCCCTTTCAGTCCTCACGATGCACTAAAGCATCATTTCACATTCCTGAAAACATACTTTATTTTCCTACAACTGGGGGTTTTAGAATGGAAATTTCCATGAAACTGGTTTACCAATACATGGTAATTTTTTTTAATTTTTCACCCACATCAAGTCATCTTCGTCCACTACAAGTCGAGAATTGCGACAGCAATTCGCGGCTTGTAGTGGATGAAGATGACATTGCTAAATTCAGGCCTGAAAGGGTTAACATGGATTTAAAAAGACTATAGTCGTCATTAGCGCTTAACCCTTTGAAGCCTGAATTCACCATTGTTATCTTCATCCACTACAAGCCGCGAAATGCTGTCGCAATTCGCGGCTTGTAGTGGATCAAGATGATTTGAAGTGGGTCGCATATGAAAAAAAGATATTGCTTTTATTAAAACAGTTCCATCGAAATTGTCTTCTAAAAACCCTAGATTTTAGGATTTTAAGTCATTATTCAGAGAAGTAAAATGATGCTTTGATGCATCATGAGGGTTGAAAGGGTTAAAGAGTTTAACATGCATTAAACCAAATAAAATGTTACTGAAAAAAATGATAAAATATATGATAGATACTCAGTTTGTAATAATTAGGTCTGTTTTCAAAAACTACTACTTGAAAGTGGAATTTGCGCCAGCAAATGAAATGAAATGAATCAGGCTTTAGGCCACTTTTGTGCACATACAGGCTAAATTGGACCAGGAGAACCTCCTGAGGATGGTAAGATGAGTGAGATGACACTGCCCTCCGGACACAGGATTCGAAATTCAAACCCTGGAGGTCTGTGACCGAGCACGCTTCCTCTCGGCACGGAGGCCCCTCACGAGGGATGGGGAAGAAACATATTTATTTCTTTCAAACCGCCGAGACAGGTAAACGAACCTGAAATCTACCGTGAAAGGCGGTGGTGCTAACCACTGCCCTAGGGCCCCCAGCAATTCGTCAGCAATTCTAGCTGTACCTGGCTGACAAATAGAAAACAAAAGATTCAGTAACACAAGGGATACAACCTTTACACATACATGTAGATGTAGACAACAGTCCAGCCTGACTACAGTCAAGAGACTGTAAATAGTCTACATTTTCTACAAACTGATCCCTTGTATATATAGGTATAAGGGTCCCGCTGTCTTGTTATATAGGCTTGTGTTAATCTTCCGTTTTAAATTGAAAGCATATAATTAATTCAGGAAAACATCGTGAAATATTGAATTATTTGCATAGTGTGGCATGCACAGCAAAATATTTTATCAATTTCAATATTTTCTTAGGACTATTTTGAAACCATAAATATACACAGAAAACACGATATGTTGACCCAATCCTGGACTAACGTGGGCCCACTGTCTGCGACGATTGGCCAACGTTAATCCAGCATTGGGTCAACGTCTCGTGCTTCCTGGCAAACTGGCCTTGTCAGTCAAGGGTTCTAATCAAATAAAAGAATAATAAAACTGAAGAGCAATTCGGTTATTCATCTCTGTGTGTGTTTAATTATGTGAAGTAAAAATGAAATGAATCGGGCCTTAGACCACCTTTGTGCACATATAGGCTAAACTGGGCCAGGAGAACCTCCTGAGGATGGTGAGATGACACTGTCCTCAAGACACAGGATTCGAAATTCGAGCCCTGGCGGTCTGATGCCGAGCTCGCCACCTCTCGGTCACGGAGGCTCCCCACAATACTGACTTTCACACGTGGATGGGGAAGAATTTTTTTGTTTTTTTCAAACCGCCGAGACCGGGAATCGAACCCCGAACTCTGGCATGAAAGGCAGCGGTGCTAACCACTACCCCAGGGCCCCGCCCATTCTGTGAGGTAACACGTACAGCTCACAGTGGTATGTCTCTGTTTACCTCTAAAGCGATAAAGTATTTGAATGCAAACCATGGAGATCAAAGGGTATTTCCAATTTGAAATCATCATAAAGGCTTCGTTAGCTTTTTCCGCTTCAGTTTAATATCTATGTTATAGTTCTGCGGACGTTATAAATTGGTCAATTCTTTTAGTGCGGGAATCGACTTTAGACGACAGAATCTGACGTCTTTAGACGTCAGATTCTGTCGTTTTGGTCGATTCCCGTGTTCAAAGGGTTCAGAGACCCATAAAACCCATAGACCCATAAAAGAGAAGAGTGGTATTAGTAGAATTGTTGATATCTGAATCTATAGTTTGAATCATGGAAACGACACGGACATCACTGTAACTGTAAACTGTTACATCGGGTGTTGTATGGTAATGTTTCAATGAATTTATTTCTGCGCAAAAATAAAATGATGACAAATACCATAGTTGCTGATATATAACCCATAAATTAACAGACGTATCAAGTGGTTTACAGATAATACTCCTTTAAAAGAATAGGTGGAATAAACCTATATTTATGCTTATATAGCGTTCTCTCTTTGTTTTCCCTTCTTTTTTTATTTTATTATAAAATGTTCCTTTTTTTCTCTTTCTTTTTATTTTATTATAGCCTGTTTCCTCTTTGTTTTCTCCACAACAGACATCATGACATCTACCCTGAATCACCGTTGTATCTCTTTATTTTATCTTCTTTTTTATTATTTTATTATAACGTGCTTCCTTTTTGTTTCTCCTATTTTTCTTATTTTATAATAGCCTGTTCTCTCTTTATTTCTTCCATCACAGACACCATGACGTTCACCATGACTGACCATGGTCTATCTTTGTTTCATCTTCTTTTTTATTTTATTATAATGCTCATTCTGTCTTTATTTCTTCCATCACAGACGCCATTACATCGACCCTGAATCAATGTGGTTTGTCTTTGTTTTCTCCTGTTTTTGAAATTTTATTATAACCTGTTCTCTTTGTTTCTCTTATCACAGACACCATGCCGTCCACCCTGAACCCCCGCAGATCCATATCTGGCGTGGAGCATTTAACGATCCTGTCAGCATTCACCGACAAAATGACGTCATCACCTGACAAAACCACCAAGTCCCTCAGTAAAACCATGGGGAAGATGGCGTCATCAGTCGGTAGAATGACATCATCAATGGCGTCATCAGCTGGTAAAATGACGTCATCAATGGATAAAATGACCTTATCCATGGATAAAATAGGTCACATGGGTACTTCACCCAAGGACAGTCAATGTGACCTTGACTCTCTCAGCCCCGCAGAAACACCTCTAGGCGTTGCCATGGCATCGCGCAGGCGCAGTAAGAGAGGTGTTACATCATGGTCAAATGTGCTACAAGGTCAAGGTCGCTCCAGGAGGAGGAGTTCTTCAAAAGGTAGAGACAGCATTGATGGATCTAGTGATGACGGGCATTATGATAAATCATTCTCTTCGCAGAAAATGGCGGCGGCCTACAGGCGACGAGTGTCTTCAGAAAGAAAGGTATGCCTTAAAGTCACGTGACAAAAATACAAAATGGCGGCGGCCTACAGGCGGCGAGTGTCAGCAGAAAGAAAGGTAGGCCCTAAAGTCACGTGTAAAAAATACAAAATGGCGGCGGCCTACAGGCGGCGAGTGTCAGCAGAAAGAAAGGTAGGCCCTAAAGTCACGTGAAAAAAATACAAAATGGCGGCGGCCTACAGGCGGCGAGTGTCAGCAGAAAGAAAGGTAGGCCCTAAAGTCACGTGACAAAATACAAAATGGCGGCGGCCTACAGGCGGCGAGTGTCAGCAGATAGAAAGGTAGGCCCTAAAGTCACGTGACGAAATACAAAATGGCGACGACCTACAGGCGGCGAGTGTCAGCAGAAAGAAAGGTAGGCCTAAGTCACGTGACGAAATACAAAATGGCGGCGGCCTACAGGCGGCGAGTGTCAGCAGAAAGAAAGGTAGGCCTAAGTCACGTGACGAAATACAAAATGGCGACGACCTACAGGCGGCGAGTGTCAGCAGAAAGAAAGGTAGGCCTAAGTCACGTGACGAAATACAAAATGGCGACGACCTACAGGCGACGAGTGTCAGCAGAAAGAAAGGTAGGCCTAAGTCACGTGACGAAATACAAAATGGCGGCGGCCTACAGGCGGCGAGTGTCAGCAGAAAGAAAGGTAGGACTAAGTTACGTGACGAAATACAAAATGGCGGCGGCCTACAGGTGGCGAGTGTTTGCAGAAAGAAAGGTAAGTCACGTGACAAAATACAAAATGGCGGCGGCCTACAGGCGACGAGTGTCTGCAGAAAGAAAGGTGGGTCACGTGACAAAATACAAAATGGCGGCGGCCTACAGGCGGCGAGTGTCTGCAGAAAGAAAGGTAAGTCACGTGACAGAATACAAAATGGCGGCGGCCTACAAGCGGCGCGTGTCTGCAGAAAGAAAGGTAGGCCTTAGTCACGTGACGAAATACAAAATGGCGGTGGCCTACAGGCGACGAGTGTCAGCAGAAAGAAAGGTAGGACTTAGTCACGTGACGAAATACAAAATGGCGGCGGCCTACAGGAAGCGAGTATCTGCAGAAAAAAAGGTAGGCCTTAGTCACGTGACAAAATACAAAATGGCGGCGGCATACAGGCGACAAGTGTCTGCAAGAAGAAAGGTAACTTATGTGGTAAAATACAAAATGGGGACTGCCTGCAGAAAACGAGTGTCAGCCAAAAGAAAGTTATGTGTTAAAATACAAAATGGTGGTGGTCTATAGGACAAATATGTCTGAAAAAAAGGTAAGTCACTTCGAAAAATACAGAAGACGAGTGTTTACAGAAGGTACGGTAAAATTATATTTTTATAGACTTTCGTATTTTCTCTTAAAAGCAATGATATAATAAGCCATTTATATTTTTAGCTGCCGATGCGTCAACAATTACTAAATTTTGAGTTGATATTATTTAAAAATTAAAAATAACTATTACAAATTGTTAATGCACCAGCCCAATTTAGATTTTTTGACAACCATGACTTAAACCAGGGTGGTATACTAATCCCTCTAATATACCAAATAGCTGTTAAAATCAAATTGTTTTAATTTTAACAATTAATGTTAAATACAAACTTGGAGGTATGTGTCGCAGAACATTGAGTAAAAGTGTATTGAAAACTGTTGGCATATATAGAGTGAAGAGTACGATTAAGGGTAGTGACATGATTAATAATTGATTTAACTGATGTTTTTTAATTGCTACATGTTTCTGTTTTTCTTTTGATCAGGTCAAATTGATGCAGATATTTCGCAGGGCGGTCAAACTCACTATTTTCTGCCGACGACAAACAGTGGCTCACATCTTAAGGTAATTGGTGGCTAGTATTAGCCCCTAAGGCGCTGAAATATTTGTTATAGAAACCATAGAGACCGAAGGGTTTTTTTCAATTTGAAATCATCAAAAATGTGTTAGTTAGTTCTTTCTGCTTCATTTGAATACCTATGTTATAAGTCTACGGCCATGCATTATACATATCTGTGAAACTCAATGACCTCGACCTCCTTTGTTTTCATCGAACTGGCTAATACAATGAAGTATGGGGGAGGATTATTATATAACCTTGTTTTCACCGAGTGACGTCACTGCGTTTCACAAAATGAAGTATGGGGGAGGAGGTGTTAGATAACCTTGTTTTCACCGAGTGACGTCACTGCGTTTCACAGAATTGTGCTCTTTCAGTGTGGGATCGATTTTAGACATCAGAATCTGACGTCTACTGACGTCAGTTTCTGGCGTATAAAGACGATCTCCGCTTTGAAAGGGTTAATCTTCTATCGTGTCTCTGAGTCTAATGGTTAAGGCGTCACTAGCTGTGCATGTCTTTGTTTATCTGTTCTCGTTTGTTCGAACCAAAATCACTACAGAGGTATATCCTTATCAAGTATTTTAAGTAAAAAAATTACTCAGAATTTAAATGCAAGATTACAGAAATGAGCTGATCAACATGAGCTAGCTATGAGAAGAGCGAGCAGGGTTCAGTCGAGGGCACTCTACCATAGATAATGCCTTTTGAATTCATCTGTACAAAAATACCTTGATAAACGGCGTAAATGTATGTGGCTTTTATTGATTACAGAAAAGCTTTCGATTCCGTCAACAGAATACACTGCCCGCCGTTAGGATTGAACAGGCTACACGGAGCTCTGTGTATGAACAGAAGTGCTTAAGGGGAACCCGTGCGGATATAGAGAGTCATATCTCAATATTAAAAAAATACGCGAAATTAACGTCCATACACTGGTTTCAACTTTAACTCGATGATGCCTCATTAATGTTATTGCCTAGTCACATTGAGAAGGGAGAAAAAAGGATATTTCTCTGAAAACCCCATTCAGGATTAGCGGGGTTCGAACCCGGGACGCATGCATGACTGGCGTGGCATTCAGGCACTCTACCAAAGCGTCACGTCCCCTTCTCTCTGGCATCGTGTTCTCGTATTGTCGCCCATCATCTACGATGTCATACATAGTAGCTATTTTATTCTGGTTTTGATGCGAGAAACAAAATGACAGACCCTATGTTATCTTGGCAATGCCATTAAATTTTGTTCTAAGTAGCAGTCATTCATATTATCGTGATACCCAGTGTTTTTTCATGGCAATGCCAGCTAACATGATTTCAGTTATGTATGTCATACTATGTCATATGATTTTACCAAATTAACAATGCTGTATATACATGTACATATCTCTATTTATATGACAAATAAGTCTGGATTGACTTTCTTTCTGTCAATAAAATATCTGTCTGACTGTCTGTTTACGATGCTGGCCCAACATCAGCCCAACATTGGGCCAATGTCACGTGTTTGCTGGGTACTAAAGTAGCCGTCAGATTCTGCTTATTCGCCAGGTGGGGCGTAAGTACAATTACTGTACCGCTATTCTAATTCCGAGAGAGCACTTGACTTCACCAGATTACTGAGTTACCGTTTTCCTGCTAGGTCCCTTTATATCTGCGGTTGTAAGCTAGTTACAAATCAAATGGAATCCTTCTAAAGGTGGATGATGCTCTGATCAAATAATTCAACTTGGGATATGTCCATATTTGCTAGCTTTTGAAGCTGGAAAAATAAAATGAATGGGCTTTTATGCCACCTTTGTGCACATATAGGCTAAACCGGGCCAAGAGAACCTCTTGAGGATGTTGAAATAAATAAGATGACACTGTCATCCAGACAACACATGATTCGAAATTCGCGTCCTGGCTGTCTGAGTACGAGCACGCTACATCTCGGTCACAGAGGCTCCCCACAATATTGAATATACTTACGAGTGAGCGGGGAGGAAATATTTTGTTTCTTTGAAACTTAAAGGCCAAAGTGGGGTTCGAACCCGCGATGTCCGATTTTCCAAGCAGCCTAAACCACTGCACCAGACCCTAAGCAAATCCAGCCCCAAATGATAAAAAATACTGACACTTGATCGGATTACGGAGCTGATATGGATCAATCAGTGTTAGAGAGGCTACTAGAACTGTCAATAAGTGGATCTATGATTAATGATTTATTATTGACCAACAAAACAATTATCCTGATTCCACTTAACGCAGCTTGACGTGGCGAAAGTGTTAACTCTTATAGTGCGGGCGGTCGACTTTAGACGTCAGAATCTGACGTCTATGGACGTCAGATTCTGACGTTTTAAGTCGATCCCCGCACTGAAAGAGTAAAGCTAAGACATTTATGATGATTTCAAATTGAACAAAATCTTTGGCCTCTTTATTTATATTAAACCCTTACAGCGCGGGGATAGACTTTAGTCGTCAGAATCTGACGTCTGTAGACGTCAGATTATGACGACTAAAGTCTATTCCTGCACTGTAAAGAGTGAACATATTTCTAATGGCCGTATACCCATAACATATAGGTATTCAAATGAATCAGAAAGAGCTGAATAAGACATCTATGATGGTTTCAAATTGAAATAAACCCTTTGGTCTCCATTGCTTTTACAAAAATAATTCAGCGTTGTGAGGGTTAAGGGTTAATGAGGGTGCCATAGCAATGTACAATAACTCTAAACAATGAGTCTCTATTAACCCTTGAAGCGCTGAATTAATTTGTAAAAAAACATCGCAACCGAAGGGTTTTTCACCTTGAAATCAACATAAATGGCTTATTCAGCTCTTTCTGATTCATTTGAATACCTGTGTCATGGGTCTACGGCCATTAGAAATATTTCTACTCTTACAGTACGGGGACCGACTTTAGTCGTCAAAATCTGACGTCTACAGACGTCAGATTCTGTCGACTAAAGTCGATCCCCGCGCTGTTAGGTTTAACCCCCTTGAACACTGATTCCGACCACAGTTTATTAGTACGTGTTTTACCGCCTTTTAAATAAACATATTTGCATCAATCTGCATCAATGATATTACGTTGTAGTTCATTTTTTAATATTAAAAAAAAAATATGTGATATTGTGAATCGTGGTAGCGAGATTCAACCCTGACCCATTATATTTTTGCACAAAATTATAAATATTTTACTCTTTCAGTGCGGGGACCGACTTTAGACGTCGTTAGACATTAGACGTCATAATCCGACGTCTAAAGTCGGTCCCCGCACTGGAAGGGTAAAGTGCAAGACAAGAAATTTAATTCATTTTTCTCCCTTTATTAGCACATTATTAGTACATTAAAACCCAAGGAACAAAAATGTTTTCTATGATATATAACTTTATATACACAAATTATAAATACTTTCATTTTCGGAAACGTGGTTTTTGATGAGATATCATCCAATGTAATCACAATACATATATTTCTGTGTTTCAGAAACAAGGTTTTTGATGAGATATCGCCCTATATAAGCACACTACATTTCAGCGAGTATTCCAGGGACAGTGAAGTAGATCTACTGTTTGACCCCAGGAAGTTCAAGGCCGATCGTCAGGTATAATATAATATGTACATGTCATAACCCAGCAAAAACGGGAACATTGAAACAGTGCAGGTTTAAGGTTGGCCCAACGTCGCAGACGGTGGGCCAACATTAAACCGACACTAGTTCAACGTCTCGTATTCGCGGGGAATACATCTAAACCTTGAACTACTAAATCACTAAATCTTTTTCAGACTGGAGTGGGAGTAATATTATGTATTAAATTTCTGTGATAAGGATTTTTAGAATTAAGATAAAAATAAAATAAGATATTTTTAAAATAATGATTGCAATCAATTCAGAGTTTAATTTTGCAATTTTGCATTTGCATCTGTTGTTGAAAATTGTGTGTGTTTAAGCTAAGAAACTTGTTTTAGCGTATGTCAGTCGAAGCTAAGGATATTGTGTTTGTTTTAATCGTATTCTGCTTCTATAAGCTCATCCTTCTGTAAGCGTATTCTGTTTGTTTTAGTTGAGAATCTCAGACGAAGCTAAGCGTATTCTATGTAAGCCTCCCGTCTCCCGCACAGAATCAGAGCTCCATTATGTACAGATCTTTATGAGGAATCTCAAGAGCTTCTCTGAATATCCTGTTAGAATGCAGGTCAAGATAGTACAAGAAGGACAGTATGAAAGGTGGGTATCCTGTAGGAAAGACAATATGAAAGCTGGGTATACTGCAGGAAGTACTAAATAATTAATAAGAAGGACAATATGAAAGCTGCGTATACTGTAGAAAGTACAAAATAATTAGTAAGAAGGACATTATGAAAGGTGGGTATGCTGACATTTTTTCAATTATAAATTATCATAAATGTCTTAGCTATCCCTTTTTGCTATATTTGAATACCTATGTTATAAATGTTTAATCTCTTTATTGCGGGGACCGACTTTAGACGTCAGAATCAGACGTCTATAGACGCAGATTCTGACGTCTAAATTCGGTCCCCGCGCTGAAAGGGTTAACCTCTAACGGAATAATCACGTCTATATAGCCGTCTTTACTCTTTATATTTGCCCTCAAACTGAATTTGAAGTAGAAATAAACAATAAATTCGCGAGATTATCAAATATTTTGGTTAAAATTATACAAATATAAGTAATTTTATCCACCTGAAGTTGTGGGTACAAATATAAATTGTATAATTTAGCGTTTTAAGGGGTAATATGTCTATGAATGTGCGTATTATGACGTCTTGTTTGTGTTTCAGGTTTAACGGTAAACGTGTTATAGTCAGACAGGGTCATCCTGCTACAGCTTTCTACCTCATTCTTTCCGGTTCAGGTCTGTATTATTAATACACCTTGGATATGACAGGATGTATCTTACACTTTACGTTCATCACCCTCTTTATGTATATTTTTCAGGGCTCCTGAAAAATAGACATAAAGAGGGTGATGAGCGTAAAGAGTGAGAAACACTATGCAATCAATCATCATCCAATAATGTAATAATGTAATCAATCATCAATCATATGTAATTAATCATCTTGCCAATTCCATGCTATTGCATGATGTTTTCCATAACATTCTGAGAAGTAATTCACATTCGCGGCTATGTCAATTTGACTGTGGCCATATAGCATGTGTGGGTGAGCTCAGACATACACATATATTTGTTGTAAAATCTCACAGTATTTAAAAGAAGGTGTTGAGATAAAATTGATGCAAATCAACCATGTTGATATGTTCAAAGTCAATTTCCAAACTTCATAAAATTTCCATTATTTGGCTTGAATTCCATTATTCCTCAAGTATGGAAAAGGTACTTCTAAATTATACATTACCTAATTATCAGTTATTTAATAATATGCGTTTTTATAACCCAGGCCTGGGCCACAGGCGATGGGCCACAGGCGATTGAAGTCTGATAGTGATTTTTTTTTTTTGGAGGGGGGACGCGAACTCCTTGGCCCTCAGTAAAGAGAATAGATATGTTCTCTCTACTGAGGAATGTTAAAAATGTTAAACAAAAATTGATCATTTTAAAACTCAAATGCCCATGTGGCCTAAGCCTATACAAGTAAATCGATTGTGACCATAAGCAAAATCAGACTATGTGTCTTTTTATAATTCAAAATTAGTTGAATTAACTTGAAAGGGTTAGACACAATCTGTCTGATAATTTGTATTTTCCACGTGACGTATCGGTATACAGATAACATGGTTTGTAGCCACCCAGCATTTGACACCTCAAATGTACAGATATCTGTAATATTGGCCGATATATGATGCAAAATAAAAAAATTGTAATGTCGGAATATTTTGTCCCAGTTTACCCTTCGGACACTTTTAACAAAGGTACCCGCCCGTAACTGAGACACCTCATATTTGCAGATATCTGCAATGTTGGCCGATATATGATACAAATATAATTTTCGGTAATGGCGGAACTTTTTGCTCCTGCTTTATCTTTTTCGGATAATTCTGACAAAACCCCCCCCCCCCTCCCTCTTGATGTCTATCTTTGTTTTGGTACCAAGAAACCTAATTATGAGTAAAGTTCAACGAGATTCTATTTTTTATGGCCTTTATGGAAAATAGCTCACAGGCTAATATTTATGACAATACCTTCATGTTTGTTGTTTTTGTTATGGTTGTTGACTATGTTTCCAGTGGTTGTAATGGTTTATGAGGACGAGGCTAGGGTGGCTAAGCCTGTAGCCTACTTGACAAGAGGGATGGCATTTGGGGTAGGTCATCGTTTACCACTCAGTTAGAGTCACATGAGTCTCACATGTAACTTTGATCTGAAATGTAATATACATTATGCATGTTTATCGTACTCCCACAGGTGTTATCGACCACGAGACTTGTACTGATAACTTCCTGTATCGAGCAAAACTTATTAACAATTCGTTTTCCGGTTGCGAATTATTCACGTTTACTGACGCATTGTAGTCTAAGTATTATAATTATCAGTTAAACATGTGGGTGGTCGTACGATAAAATGCACTGCTTTTTGATCGATAAAGGCTCAGATCGGTACTTGTCGCCGATACAGGCACTGGCGACGGCGTACCGATCTGAGCCTTTATCAACCAAAAAGCAGTGGCATATGCATATCTTCCCGCGCCAAAATCAGAGAGAAAAAATAAGTAGATATTATTATAAATATATATATATAATATGTTGTATATTCCAGGAGTTGGCCATAATTAACTCCACACCTCGACAGTCAACTATTGTGACGAAGGAAGCTGTGGAGCTACTCAGTCTAGATATCAAGGTAAACGGAAAGGATTATCAGTCAATCAAACAATCAATAAACCACCTATAGCGGACCGAGCTTCGAAGCACACAAATCCTTAGCATTATCATTTTTAATAATCCAGGCCACAGCCGGTTCGTCAACAGGGAGCCCGGGCACTTGCTGGTCTGGTCGTATTTTTAGGAAGAAATCTTAAAATTGTATTATCATATCCATTTTCATCGAAATTTAAATATGCTAAGGTATTCCTTAAAGCTCTGACATATTTTTACATAACCCTAGATACCAAATATGTTTTTTTTTCCTTTTGATATCATCACATATGTCTTAGCTAGCTCTTTCCGCTTCGTTTGAATACCTATGTTATGGGTGTATTATAAATATTTGTACTTTTTCAGGGCGGGGATCTAATTTAGACGTCAGAATCTGACGTCTGTAGACGTCAGATTCTGACTCTCAAGTTGATCCCCTCCCTGAAAGGCTTAAATACACGTATATTAAAACAAATTATCTAGATGATCTGTCCACATTTTTAAGAAAAATACCTTCAGATTGTATTATCACAATAAAATGTAGGATAAATATTCTAAGTTTAACCCTTAAAGATCTTAAATGGTTCTATATAAACCAAGAGACCAAAGGTTTTTTCAATTTGAAATCACCATAAATGTCGTAGTTATGACTATGCATATCTATGATCTGGGTTTACGACATTTATAAATATTTTTAATCCTTCAGTGCGGCGATCGACTTTAGACGTCAGAATCTGACGTCTACATCTGACGTCTAAAGTTGATCGCCGCTCTGAAAGGGTTAAATAACGTACATATATTAAAACCCTTTGAAGCCTAAATTTCCCATTGTCATCTCCATCCACTACAAGCCGCGAATTGCTGTCGCAATTCTCGACTTGTAGTGAATGAAGATTACTTGAAGTGGTTGAAAAAGTAAAGAAAATTACCACGTATTGGTAAACCAGTTTTATGGAAGTTTTCGTTCTAAACTCCTTGGTTGTAGGAAAATTAAATGTGTTTTCAGGGATGTAAAATGATGCTTTAATGCATCGTTGGGGCTTAAGGGCTAAAAATCACATCAATACGTCAATGTAAATACCTTGTATTACGGCATTACGGCATTTAGATTATTTACACGTCGAATTGTCAAAAACACGGAGGAATCCAAGTTGAACTTGATACATTTGTAGTCATACACAAGTCTAAAAATCAACTGGCAAAAATGTATTCGTTTGTTATTTGAAGAATGAATGAATAAATAAATGGGGCTTTATGCCACTTTTGTGAACATGCAGACCGAACTAGGTCAAGAGAACCTTCGAAATCGGATGACCCTGCCCTTCAGTAGTATTTTGTTGGTTTTTTTATTTATGCGACATTAGAGTTAAATCGCACAAAGCCAGGTTCTTGATATGTATATTACATTTTGTAATCATATGTGAAACAACAACTTACTCTAATCCCAAACTTCTTCTACATTATTTAGGCTTTTCGCCGGATTTTCATGGCAGGTGGCGCCAGGAACATCAATGACCCAGATCACAACCAGTTTATCAAGTCAGTGTGAGGTCAATCAAGGTCACGTCCTAGTATGACCTACTATTATGCAATACCAATCAACCTTTAAAATATATCTGATTCAGTGATATCACACGCATTCGAGGGTGCACATGGGTCCTGGAAATGATAGATTCTTCCCACTTCACTTTTTACTCATAGTTTGGCCTCACTATTCACTTTTTATAAAGGAAAAATGTTTTCACTTTATTATTTAAAAGAGATTGTCCTTATTTTTGATAAGATTTCTGCCTCAGTTTGTACATCTATGACAAGTCTAATTGCTTAGGACAATTCAATAGAAGTCTGTCTATTCAATGACAACCAAGTAACAAGTAATACACTATAGTTATAACTAGTCTGATAGCGTACTAGCTATAAACACGAATATCGACGTCAGTATATTATAAATATTGTTTTAATGTTCTTTATTTGGCTTATTATACTCTGAGTATCTCGGTAATAGTATTCTTGTATTTATTTAGGAGTTTAGGTTTTCTGACGGGTTGGCCACTTGACGAGATGAACAGAAACCCTAAGCAGTGTATTTTTCACTTCTTCAAGTAAGTCTGTACTTCTATGGATAATAAACATAACATGATAATAAACATAAACACACAAAATATTTTACTTTCAATTGATGATAAATTCCAGACACAAATTATATTCAAAATAACGCATAGAACATTTCCCAGACATCTATGTTTAAATTATGTACTAGTAGTAGTACTATCCCTGAAGCAGTGCTATAATGCATAGAACTTTTGATCGCATATATGCAAAAAATAAGGGGGGGTTGAAAATGTCCCGGAAAAAATCCTCACACTACAGTTGCAAGGTGGTTCCCCTTCCAATATGGATCAAAATACTCTAGAGCACCTCTGTACCAAATTTGGTGCTTTTATCACAATGTGAACGATTTTACCCAATTCTACTAACCTAATACATATTATTACATTATTATCATGTATTACGTATGTGAAAGAAATGAGACTGTATTGCAGTACTCGACAAACAACTACCGCCTTACGGTTTTTACTTCTATCACATGTGTAACTTTTGGGCCTGCAGCACAATTTGATCCGCGGTTCCCTAATGGTACCGGTACCATGTTACCTGACTCCACTTCATCTTTAATTTACTACGTATTATTCCGGGAGAGGGCAGATAAATAGACACAGTATTATTACTTATTATTATTTATTGCGTATTATTACGTATTGTTACTTATTATTACGTATTTTTGCGTATTATTCTAGGAGAGGGGAGGTAGAGATTATTCATTACGTATTATTACTTATAATTTCGTATTATTGTGTTTTTTTGCGTATTATTCCAGGAGAGTGGTGGGGGGGGGGGTAGATAGACAAATCATTGTATTATTAGTGTGTGTCATTGCGTATTATTGTTTCTTATTCCAGGAGAGGGGAAGTAAATAGACACAGTATTATTATATTATTTATTACGTATTATTACGTATCATTTCGTATTATTGTGTTTTTTTGCGTATTATTCCAGGAGAGTGGGGGGTAGATAGACAAGTCATTGTATAATTATTGTGTGTCATTGCGTATTATTGTTTCTTATTCCAGGAGAGGGGAAGTAAATAGACACAGCTTTATTATATAATTTGTTACGTATTATTACGTATAATTTCGTATTATTGTGTATTTTTGTGCAATATTCCAGGAGAGGAGAGGTTCTGGTGCATTAAGTTTTTTTACGTATTATTACGTAATATGACATATTATTACTTATTATTCCAGAAGAGGAGAGGTTCGGATGCAGTATTACTATTTTTTACGTATTATGATGTATTATGACGTATTATCGCGTATTATTCCAGAAGAGGGGAGGTTCTGGTGAAAGACAGCAAGTATTCTGACTGGATCTATATCGTCAAATCAGTGAGTATTATTGTTAAACATATGTATTATTATCGCTTGAGAGGGCGCTACTAGTGTGATATTGCTGTTTATGCGGATGTAAGATTTGGCTATCAGCCCTACGCTAGGGCTGATACACTCTCTGTGTTCATGCACGATTACCTGCTATCCTCGTGCACGCAAGCTGCCATCGAAGTAGCATGTGTACGGCTGTTCTATGCTGGTAAATATGTTTCCAAGATTCGGTGAATATGTGATAATAATGGTAATAACATGATTTTTTTCGTGTGATTGACATTTTTATTGATGCAGATGCCAGCAGATCTTAGCTCTATTTGGGCTGCTGGCATTTGCGTCGGGTCAATAAACATGCCTATCACCCTAAAAAACATGTTATTGTTATATCGCCAATTCACAGCAATGTAACATGGGCACCCTTACAACGCTGGAATATTTTGTATAAACTATAGGGACCAAAAGGTTTTCTTCTATTTGAAATCTGCATGCCTGTCAGCTCTTTCTGCTCCATTTGAATAATGTTTTAATTCTTTCAGTGCAAAAGGGTTATTTAGATGCGTTAAACTTTCATTTAAAATATAATAATATCATCAGAACGTATATTGTTTATTATTTTTTTTATTTTCCAAGAGTATATCATATGCTTTGATATATATTTGTTCTAATTTCTTGTACCGTAATCGTTCAAATTTTGTATTAACAGTTATAACGGCTTTGATTTGGCTGCTTCATTATAGTTGTTTATAGGTATACACCAGGCTTGAGCAAATGTAATTATTATGAAACATAATCAGTTTTTTTTATGATTTCGCAGGGAAGTCTTCGTGTTTTAAAGAAACTGAAACGGGTGGACCCCTTTGAAGCGAAAACTAAAAGAGGTAGTATATTATTGTTGTAATACCATAAGCTATAAATGATGTTTCTGGATGATTCTATATGGATAATATCTGTTTAAATTGTCATCTGTACAACATGACCACAGAGGAGCTCAGTCCGAAAAGCTTGACCAGAACTATTTTGCCATTGCATGTCCGACCAGAGCTCTTAGCCATGGGGTTCTTTTGCCTTTATCATGGCTTACAAAAGCTATTTTGGCTTCACAATGGCGGACCAGGGATATTTGCCTTTGTCATGGCTGACAAGAGCTCTTTGCCTTTGTATGCCTGACCAGGGCTCTTTGTCTATGTTTGGAGGACCAGAGATATTTGCCGTTGTATGGAGGACCATAGCTCTTTGCCTTTGTATGGAGGACCATAACTCTTTGCTTTTGTATGGAGGACCAGAGTTATTTTCCTTTGTATGGAGGACCATAGCTCTTTACCTTTGTATGGAGGACCATAACTCTTTGCTTTTGTATGGAGGACCATAACTCTTTGCTTTTGTATGGAGGACCGGAGTTCTTTTCCTTTGTATGGAAGACCATAGCTCTTTGCTTTTGTATGGAGGACTATAGCTCTTTACCTTTCTATGGAGGACCATAGCTCTTTGCTTTTGTATGGAGGACCAGAGCTCTTTACATTTGTATGGAGAACCATAGCACTTTGCCTTTGTATGTGAGAACATAGCTCTTTGTCCTTATCTGGGGGATCATAGGTATTTGCCTTTCTATGGAGGACCATAGCTCCTTGCCTTTGTATGGAGGACCATAGTTCTTTACCTTTATATGGAGGACTATAGCTATTTGCTTTTGTATGTAAGACCAGAGCTCTTTGCCTTTTTATGGAGGACCATAGCTCTTTGCCTTTGTATGTAAAACCAGAGCTCTTTGTCTTTTTATGGAGGACCATAGCTCTTTGCCTTTGCATGGAGGACCATAGCTCTTTGTTTTTGTATAAAGGACCATAGCTCTCAACCTTTGTATGTAAGACCATAGGTCTTTGCCTTTGTATGGAGGACCATAGCTCTTTGCCTTTGTATGGAGGACCATAACTTTTGGCCTTTGTATGGAAGACCATAGGTCTTTGCCTTTGTATGGAGGACCATAGGTCTTTGCCTTTGTATGGAGAACCTTTGTATGTAAGACCATAGCTCTTTGCCTCTGTACGGAGGACCATAGCTCTTTGTCTTTGTATAAAGGTCCATAGCTTTTTTCCTTTGTATGGAGGACCAGAGCTCCTTGCCTTAGTATGGAGGACAATAGCTATCTGCCTTTGTGTGGAGGACCATAGCTCTTTGCCTTTCTATGAAAGACCATAGCTCTTTGCATTTGTATGGAGGACCAAATGTATTTGCCTTTGTATGTAAGACCAGAGCTCTTTGTCTTTGTATGTAAGACCATAGCTCTTTGCATTTGTATGGAGGATCAGAGGTTTTTAACTTTGTATGTAAGACCAGAGCTATTTGCCTTTGTATATAAGACCAGACCTATTTGCCTTTGTATGGAGGACCAGATCTCAGTAGACAGTGCCCCAGCATTGAGTCCACGCCTCGTATTTGCTGGAATAGTGTGAATGTATGATGTAGGTAGTCCTTCCATGTTTTAGATGCAGTCGTCCCACCAAAGACAGCCAAGCAGCTTCATTATGAGGAGAGACAGCTGATGATGGAGAGACGTCATGTACTACCAGAGCTAGCTATACCCCTTAAACCTCAGGAGGCTGTCAAACAGACGTCAGCAATGCAGGATGAAACACTCACGTTACCCCTGGTAACGAGGTCAGAGCACGCGGGTACCCCAGACTCTAGACTGAATGAGATCCTAGGACGTCTTAACCGGGGGGTCAGTGATATGACCCCTGACAAACAGAGGTCAAGGTCAAATAGGGCAGTCAGCGCGGTGGTGGAGATAACAGGTGACTTAGAGGATGAAGATAAAGAGGTAGAAGACAGGAATAAAGAGAATGATCAACCAGGTAAAATGTTAGGGGGGGTGGAGGTTTTTTTAAATAAATAATTTCGGGCGGACTCTGGGTGAAATAAATAATTTACTTCAAGTATTGTTCTATATAAACATGTAATAAAATGTGAAATTTTCAGCGCGCCGCCGAGCTCGGTTGAAATAAATTATTTCCCCGCGACAAAAACTCCAGCCCCCCCCCCCCCCCCTGGATATTGAATGGTGGCCCCCTTATATAAAAAAGATCCTTATCGTCTCCCCTGTGATATGAAGCGGTGTGTCAGCCACTTTAATATCCAATGTGACGTTATAATCATTCACTTTTTCTTCACATCAACCCTCACAACGCTGAAATATATTCTCGGCGCGGGGATCGATCTTAGACGTCAGAATAAGGCGTCTAGAGACGGTCCCCGCACTGATTGATTGATTGATTAGGTAATTAAACAGATCAAAACAAATGAAATTAGTGAAATTAGTGTTTAATATTCAAGTTTGAGAAATGTGTGGTTTAAAATCATACAAATATGAGTTAATTATCAGCCGCTTGAAGTTTTGGGTTGCGATAGTGTGACACGACTTCACGCAGTGGAATATTTTAATTTGGTAACGTTAATTGATATTTTTTGTCTACGATACATCACGTTTACTTTCAGAATCCATGTACTTAGCAACTTCTTGTCTCCTGAACAACCCAGCTACTCCAGAGACAGGGTCAAGGACGTCTCTACTGATGACCCCACTCAACCGGAACGGCACACCGCGCACGCTCAGTCCACCACCGGAAGTCAGGCTAGCGTCCGGTCAGAGACGGAGAGACAGCAGCAAACGACTGTGTGGTAAACAAAAGAAAGGTGGGAAACTCATATATCAAATAATACATAAATAATGTTAAAAACTGAAATTACTGTGTGTAAACACACGAAATAGGGGGTAATCATATTGGTCATGTCATAAGGAAACGAATGTGTGTAAAACAAATCAAAAGCAAGATGGGAAATGCATATTGGTGAAACGATAATATCATTTTCTGCAAATCAGTTGAACGTTTTCAATTAAAAGTTATTTTCTTGAAATTTCCATTAATAGTCAGACCGGCATAATTTGTTACACATAGTCAAAAATGGCATGACTTTATGCTAATAAAGCAAACGTTTCCGGCATTTTGCATACCGACTTCACCGGGAATGACTCAGGCTAAACTCAGCAAACACAAGACATTGACCCAATGCTGGGGCAATGTCGACCCAACGTCTACGACGCTGGTTCAATGCTGCCCCAGCATTGGGTAAATGTCTCTTGTTTCCAGGGAAAGCGCGGTAGGTGCATGAGTGAGTTGCTTGTATTTTCTGTTTTTTTAAAGGGAGAACGCGAGATGAGTTTTCCAAGGAGACAGGACGCAGTAATCAGAGAATCAGGACGATAGCTGATGATTTTGACGCATCCGGCAGGAATCCGGTGAGAATAAATTATTTTAAATTAAAAAAAAGGAACAGAAAGAAAACAAAGTCTTTTAGAATTTAACTGTTAAATTTTATCATGGTTTTAAGCTTATTATGTGACCAGAAGGATTAAGATATACTGATAGTATGTATATATGTGTTTAATCATTTATTGATAAAATACCATTATTCTTACTTCCGTCTGTTAGTTGTATATTTATTCGCTAGATGTCATTGCAGGATGTAATCACAGAAGCTGACCTTGACCCTCAGTTTGTCAACATACAGATCTTACAGAAAGGCGATGTTTTTGTAAGTAGTCCCTTTAAAGAAGCTGATAAGGCATTAATTACATCAATTTTATTAATCGCGTGGATAATGATTAAACCAGGCTTAGTCACATAGATACGCAGCATGACATTAAAACACTTATTTCGAGATTAATGTTATATTGTTTCAAAATAAGGCTGGTGCTTTCATTTTATATATAATCACCCTTGTAATCACCCTTAAAATCACCCTTTCATATATATATTAACCCTTGTGCTGCTGCATTGTTTTTTCTATTTTTCATCATTTGAAGCTGGAATTGCTGACAAATGAAGCAAATTATTATATTTATTAAAAACATACATAATTATATCAGATTGAATTATTTGATGCTCAGGCATAGGAATGCAAGAGGATATGCAAACGGTGTTCAATTGAGTGCGATATGGGAAAATACAGCACATATTCAATGAATAAGGTGCACACCTTATTCATCGAATATGTGCTGTATTTTCACATATCGCACGAAAAAAGAACAACGTTTGTATTTTCTCACACGATCGAGTCACACATGACATAATAGTCCAGTCATTTTGTGGCCATTTTTCGGATAACCTCAAAATAATTGCAACAGAAGGTTTTTCACTGCAAAACGTCTCATTAGTACCCTAAGAATGACATATCAAAACTTTACTCCGATAGAGGAATGGGAAATATATTTTTTTGAGGTACAATGAAAAATGTCGTTTTTCGTATTTTCCGGTGTCATTTTACATTTACCGCAAATGAACTAATTGTCATTGAAGACACCATTTTGGTAACTAAGCCTATTTTTCGCCTCTTCATAGTAATCACACCATGCCAGATAGTCAGTCTCTCATCCGGGCTCTTTAGGGAAATGGTGTTCACTTTATGTTTGAAGTTGGTTCTAGACTGCAATTTCCCGAGGAATCCGATAGTGGCGACCGATTTTTGAAAAAAGTGCCCAAAGTGGTCAAAATCCAAGATGGCCGCCATAATTCGCAAAAATTAGCATACATCCCCAAATAAGAAATTTCTGAGTACTTTTCCACCATAAAAGCAAGCTCCTTGACAAGAAAAATATAACTAATAATAAAGGGTAAATATTTGGGCCACAGCATAGTCAAAATGGCCACTAAAAATACAAAATGGCCGTCATATAACGAAATCGCTATAACTATTTTCTATAATATACGTTTTTATTCTCTTTATCAAGTGTTATCATTTGGATTAATTATTTGTGATGAAAATAGTAAACAAGTGTCGGAAAAGTATTCTTACATGCACCAATGTGAACAATTGCGTAGATACAGAGCTATATATAATGACGACCATTACCGAACATTTTATTTTTTACAATAAGTTTGGAAGCAGATGTCTCAATATCATAAATTATATGGCGATACCTATGTTCTTGTGGTTAAGGACAGGGTTGGGGTCGATTATAATCATAATCGTCGATTACGATTTCTAATCGATTACATTGTAATCATAATCATAATCGTATTCATATTTTTTGAAATCTTGTAATTATGATTATAATCGTCATCGAGAAAAAATTATGACCTGTAATCATAACCATAATCGTAATCGATGAGATTCCTTAACTTAAGGAATCTCATAAAATACCGTATATTGTCGTAGATTGCAAATTATGAGCTGCTCCAGTACTTTCCATGAAATAAGCCTACTTAAAAAGGGTAGGCCTGCAGTGAAATTTGACCTATTTTCACTAAAGTCATTTTCTAAATGACCATGTTTGCAAAGCTGCTTTCATATAGTTGAATACCCTTTGTTAATATGCCTAGGCCTACAGCAGAAAATAAATATTTATGTGCTGGATCATAGTGAACAAAATATGTTGGTTCAACCTCAAATTTATGCCCCTTCCTGGATATTTAATGGTGTCCCTCATGTAGTCCTAGACTGGTTATAGCTATAGGCCTAGCCTAATAATACTACGCTGAGCCTATAGAGTAGACCTATCTTTGTGGTGACGTCAGTGTATTCCTATACTGTACCTAAATCTCCGCTTCAATATGCTGACATTCACTTTGTATGGGATAGCTATAATCCTAATTTCTAGACTATAAGATGAAGGAACAGGCCAGGCCTACAGTACACTTGGTCATGGTAAAGTAGGCCCTATACCTTAGTTTTTAGGTCACAAGATGACCAGGATATAACGTTAGGCTACATTCCATTATCAGACCTAGCATGTAGACTAAGACAGGTGTTAAATGCTTAAGTGCATGCGAAAACAGGTTCAAGTAGGCCTACTGTAGATAACACACTTCATAACCTCGGATATGGATTATCGTACACCGAAACTGTCTTCATTGAGGACAAATGTGCTGTATGGTCAAAGAAGCAGCATTCGAATATTCCCTCAAATATGAGAAAGGGCATTCCAAACACACATGTTGCAGACAACATAGACTGGAAGAATAAGGATCTTGTTGGCACATAAACTCATAATACACACTTTATTCTTATCCAGCAGAAATGTCCAGCTCCTGCTGAGAGTGGAATGGGGAAGAAAACACAGGTGTATGTTGTACCAGACAATAATTTCACACGGGAAGAGCACCGTTCATTCAGAGCTGAGCGAACTGAATTGCCCCAGTACATACCCACGAAAGCAGGTCCTATTACTCTTCAGTACCACGAAGCTACCAACATGAATGAGAGTTCTACTTGTATTGTAGTAAAAAGACTGTTGCTTGTGCAAAATGTCGGATGCACACACATGCAGATGCCCAACATACACAGAAAGTACCAGATTTTAGTGCATTTTGGCAGCTGACTACCAGGCAATATCCACCAGGAGTGAATGTTTGCAATTACAGCCCCTCCAACAAGCATGAATGTCACTTTGGCAATCCTCAACAGAACTGTGGAATGCATTGGAATTAAAGTTTATCTTTCTTGTTCAAATACCATCAGGAACAATCGATATACTTTGATAACATTATAGTCAGTAAGGATGGTTTCTCACATAACGGTGTGCCACATAAAAAAACATCTACAGTCGATTTCAAGAATCTGGACTTGTAGAACTCCTCTCTGAAGCTGGTGTAGGGTCAGAGGGCACAATGTCAAACAAGGTATCCGTTACTACAAGTTGTTGTGTGAAGCACTCTCGAGATCGAAGATTACCCACCTGGATGACCTTCAAATAGACAGGGTGGACACAGAAACACTTGAGACTTCTGCTGATGCTTCTGATTGCCAGAAAACTCATGATGCAGCAGATAGCTTAATATCCCATTGTTCAGATGATGCATCAGATCATACTAAAATGCCCCAAACCTCAGATGATGCTTCAGTTCAGAGGACGTTGTTCAAGATACTACATCTCCAAACGGTGATCCAAGTAATTCCAACAGTACACACAGTGATGCTACATGGTTATCAGAACAACGGGCAGTTTTGCGAATTAAGCAGGCCGCAGATAATCTTGAGAAGGTGATGAACCCGACAACGACTGTACCACCATCACTGATTGGAGGAATGGCGACATGGATGGACTCCTTCATCGAAATGGTTGATCTTCGCCTAAATATGATCCATTTCCAACGCACTGGACATTTTGAAGGATTCTTGGAAACCGTCCACCAATTTCTGCCATGGTGTTTCGGATTGAATCGCCACAACTATGCTCACAATATGAGTTTTTATTATGTCGACATGCGAGATTTGGAGAAGAGAAAACCTCATGACTATCAGTTTCTCTGTTTTGATGTATTCACTGGTTCCATCACTGGGGAAAGGCACACTAAACCCCCCATGGACCAAATTATTGAAATTATTGTGAATCGCTTTTCAAAAGAAACCAAAGGACTCTCTGGGAATACAGTACATGTTGGTGCCAGCCAACGATGGATGTGGATAAATCATTACCTTGCAGCTATGTAACAACATCTGGTGGAACACGCCAAGGGCACGAAAGCAAAACATGTTGAGCTAGGTATCAAGCGAATGCAACGAGATGAGGCTGCAGTTGTAAGAACATCAGCAGGGCTGCAGGCGTGGGTATCAAATAAGTGGTCACCAAATCAACCACTAGTCAATATTGCTATTGGTGTGATAGCACCAGCTGAAATGATACACAATGTCTCAACCACCAAAGAACGTGGTGAACAAGCCAGCCAGAACGTCATTTCAAAGATAACCAGGACAATGATAGAGGGTAATGAGACAACAGGAACTGAAATACAAAACCTGAAGTACTTTGATCCAATTAAGAAGCAGCCAGTATTAACATTTCACAGACTGGATGCAGAGAAAAAGGTGTCCATAAAAGAAGATGAGGGCCTGTCATTTGCAGCAGTCATTGTTGGCTACGATGAAAATAAATTAGATATACGCTACATTATGGAATGGCCAATCACAATACAAGCAAGCCATGGGCCATCTGCAATGAACAAAGTTCGAGCAGATATTACAGCAAGTCCTTATTCCGAAACAACCTTCTACTTATTATCCCTATCAATGACCTCAAGCCCCCTACATTCACCCCCCCCCCTACATTCACATCCCTTCACGTTGTCTTTGATGACTACCGATCTGAGGAAGGACAGTTGACTGTATCCAAGGATCGACTAGACAAAGGAAGAGAGCGGCGGATTGCTAACCTTACCAAAGCTGGGAGACTGGAACAGTTTCCTCATAAATGATGTCAATAAGTTTCAGGTAGGTTGCATTTATGACAATATTGTTGTTTTATGTAGTGTCTGATATCAACAAGTAGTATATACATCATGCCATGTTTGCGTTATCCACACGTATGTGCTGTTTATTTTCAGATAACAACACTACTTGTGAATTACTTGATGTGTGTTGATGCACACATTAACAAGGACATGTATGTTACGAAGGGCAATCCGTGTCTCTATATACAAGTTAATCATTCTAAGTCAGCAGTAGAAATGCCTAAGCTTCATTCATTATATTGGGAGGCTGACCCGAGACTTGCATACAGGCATATGTATTGTGGCAGATGATACTGATGCCCTGTTCTGTGTCCTGTAAATAAAATATATCGGGCTTTAGGCCACCTTTGTGCACATATAGGCTAAACTGGGCCTCTTGAGAATGGTGAGATGATTGAGATGACACTGTCCTCCAGACTCTGGATTCGAAATTCGAACCCTGGCGGTCTGAGGCCGAGCACGCTACCTCTCGGTCACGTAGGCTCCCCGCAATACTGACTTTCACACGTGGATGGGGAAGAAACATTTTTGTTTCTTTCAAACCGCCGAGACCGGGAACCGAGCCCCGAACTCTGGCGTGAAAGGCAGCGGTGCTAGCCACTACCCTAGGGCCCCCGCACTCTGTGTCCTGTGTACTTCCAACAAGGTACCAAGTCATCAAAGGGGGGTATAAGGTATCACTATGTCAAGGCAGTAGCAGAACATCTAGGTAACAATGTATGTAGATCACTCCCTGCTTTCCATGTAGTCGAAACGATTACACCCAGATACTGAAACACCCTGACAAAATCCAACCTCTCTCTAGCTTGGGATCCTCCGGTGTAAATATAGCTGAGGTGATTGACTTCATCCTGTACACAGTTTATGGCAGACATAAGAGAGAGAAAACACCCGGAGAATGTCGTTATGCCATGATCTACACAGATAAAGCAAAGAGCAAATTTGCACCGCTCAAGCGTCTTCCGCTGGACAAGACCTCACTCACATTTACCATATTGCGCATGAATCTTGTTGCACATGGTGAACTGCGTAAACCAGGACTACAGACTAGACACACTCACACATGGATGGAAACTGGCAGGTGGCTCAACCGTCCCTATATGGTATGATGGCACAGCACTTCCAGGCAAAGATGAAGTAAACAGACATATGGACGAGACAGAGCAATCAACTAATGAAGTCATTTAACCATTCCCAGATCAACTGTCTGCTTCAGAATTTCAGGATAACACTAATTCTGAATCAGAGGATAGTGACAATTCAGACAATGAGGATTTTGATGATGATGAAGAGCAGTAGTTTAGTATGTACTTCAGAACAGGTGTAGGCCTACGTGACCAATTGTACATCATTCTATGGACCCAAGACAAACTGTCTGTTCACAATGTTTTGTGCTGCCAAACATCCTTTTAATTTCATTACTGGAAGCTCAAACTACATATTTATTTTAGTACCACAACAATTATTTAATCTGATTCCTTGACCCCAATAACATAGAAAATAAAAACATGTATTGTAGAATTTAGGTACAGCGATTTCAGTATATGGCGGCCATTTTGTATTTTTGGTGGCCATTTGACTATTCTGGGACCTAGATATTTGCCCTTGATTATTGTTTATATTATTCTTGTCAAGTAGCTTGCTTTTATGGGAGAATAAGTACTCAAAAATTTCTTATTTGGGAATGTATGATCATTTGGCGGCCATTCGGAGTATTTTGGCGGCCATCTTGGATTTTGACCACTTTGGGCACCCTTTTTCAAAAATCGGTCGGCACTATCGGATTCTTGGGAAAATTTCGGTCTAGAACCACCTTCAAACATAAAGTGAACACCATTTCCTAAAGAGCCCAGATGAGATACATTTAAAAGATATAAATAAGAAAAAATGAGAAAAAAGGTCTACATTTTATTTAAAATGTGGTGTATATAATACTAACTTATTTGAAAGGGATTTTCTCCGATTTTAAATACTTGAAATTAGGCCTACATACAGATCTTTTAGTCCAATCATTTTCTGGCTATTTTTTGGATAACTACAAGCAAAATACAACATTTTTTAGCGGGAAATATCTGGTTGAGGTCTGTAGTGTTTGTAAATAATACTCCAATACGGAAAGAGAAACGTATCTGCTATCTGGCGGTTTTAAATTTGGGTTTTAAAGTGTTTTCTACGCAAATCAGTTTTTCAACATTTGATATGATTTGTCTTTTTTTCCAGATGTTTTGAATAAATAAAATAACTTGTGACAAAACTTTTAAAATAATCATTTATTTAAAATTGAGATCAATATTTTTTCATAGTTATTAAAAATAAAAACACAATTTTTTCTTCTTCAGACTTTTTATCGGAGTCGTTATCTCTATTTAGAAGTGAAGCCGAATACAAACTTTCCATACTCCACATGAATATGAACATTGTAGTCCATGTGTCTTACATGTGCACCTGCCAGTACTGCAACCGGCTTTGCAATTGTACCTGATTATCTCCATTTATATTATGGGTACAGGTGACAGAGAAATCTAGATGGGTAGCATTTTCCCTTCTTCCTTAATCTTTCAGCCCCATTTAAATTCTTCTGGCACAAGTCTGCTTGCAGAGCCTTTCCAGTCTTGATGCTGACCATGTACACAAAATCGCATATAGCGGAGTGCATCAAGACCCTTATTTGGCTTCCCATTATAGAGAGTAACAAAACAAAAAACAATCCCTGGCCACTTCAAAGGGTGTTGCTCCTGTTGTTAACAGCATCATTGGTCTCTTTCTGTTCCTCCTTCTGTTATCAACCTCCCTCGCCCCTCCAGCACTGATTCGCATGTTTTAAATAACCTCCCTAGTACCTCCAGAACTGTTGTTCCTGTTGTTAACAGCCTAACTAGCCCCTGTAGGACTATTTCTCTTGTCCTCCAATACAATTTCTCTTGCCGTTAACAGCCTCCCTGGTCCATCCTATTATGTTGCTCCTGTTGTTAACAGCTTCTCTTGCAGCTCCAGCCCTGTTGCTCCTGTTGTTAGCAGCCTCCCTGGCCCCTCCAATACTGTTACACCTGTTTTTAATAGCCTCTCTGCCCCCCAGCCCTGTTGCTCCTGTTGGTAACAGCCTCATTGGCCCCTGAAATACTGTTGTTCATGTTGTAAAAGTCCCTCCAGCACTGATTCTCATGTTGTAAACAACCTCCCTGGTCCCTCCAGCACTATTGCTCCTGTTGTTAACAGCCTCTCTGCCCCCCAGCCCTGTTGCTCGTGTTGTTAACAGCTTCTCTGCCTCCTCCAATGATGTTGCTCCTGTTGTCAACAGCCTCTCTGCCACCCACCCCCCAGCCCTGTTGCTCCCGTTGTTAGCAGCCTCCCTGGCTCCTCCAATACTGTTGCTCCTGTTGTTAACAGCATATATGGTCCCTCAAGCACCTTTGCTCCTGTTGTTAGCAGCCGTCGTGGCCCCCTCTAATGCTGTTATTCCTGTTTTTAACAGCCCTCTGACCCCTCATATGCTGTTGCCCCTGTTGTTAACAGCCTCCATGACCCTCCAATACTGTTGCTCCTGTTGTTAACAGCCTCTCTGGCCCCTCCAGCCCTGTTTCTACTGTTGTTAGCAGCCTTTATGGCCCCTCCAATACTGTTGCTCCTGTTGTTAACCTCTCTCTGGCTCCTCCAGTTTCTCCTGTTGCTAATGGGCTCTCTGGCCCATTCAGCCCTGGTTCTGCTGTTGTTAACAGCCTCCCTGTCCCCAGCACTGTTACTCCTGTTTTTAACAGCCTCCCTTGCCCCAACCGCACTGTTTCTCCTGTTGCTAACAGCCTCCCTGGCCCCTCCAATACTGTTGCTCCTCTTGTTAACAGCTCTTTGGCCCCTCCAATGTTGTTGCCCCTGTTTTTACAGCCTCTCAGTCCCCTCTTGCACTGCTACTCAATGTTGTTAACAACCTCGCTGGTCTCCAAAACTGCCAGGCATACAAAGCATGATTTTTTCGGTACAGTTAAACATAATACATCAAAATGTTTTTAGGTTTCTACTTTGTTTTCAATTTGAGGATAATATATTTGCTAAAAATAGCATATGTATTATGTACATATATTATTTTCCTAATTTGATCATATAATAAGTTACAGAACTTATTTTTATTTGTTTGAACTAACCCCGATCCAGGGTTGCAAATTCATCTGTAAGTTTCACTAGCCCAGAACGAAACTATTCCTTACCACTATTTAGCATACATTTCTAAGCAAAATCCACTAGCCCTTACAATATTGATGGCGATCTCCCCCAAGGCTAAATGACGGCCCCATTGCCTTAGTTTCCGAATTACATTGTATATCTTCTTCTTGGATATTAAAGTTCGTATCTGCCACTTTGTGAAGTGGCATACACGCCTTTTCATATCCAAAGAGATGATATATAAAATTGTCTAAATATATCTGAATACTTAACTAGGCCTTGCAATCAAAATTTCATTAACAAATGGCTAAGAATTGACCGAAAAATAGGCTAAATTATGATCATTCAGCACGGCTAACCAATAAGGTGAATCCGATTATTAGCCTACAGTAAAATAATGTATTTCGACACATAAACCTGTGAAATTCATAAAAACATTCAGAAAAAAATATAATCATAGTTAAATAATGAATATTTAGTTGAAAAAAATTGGTCCCTGTTTAAAAAAAACCTCTTATGAATGTGCCCAGGTGGATTCATGTTGCCAGATATCCAGATTATCCAAATCAATAATAAAATCAATTTGGGCAGCAAAATCCGACGGGTAACCTGACTATTTGGGGTACTATAGTATCTGGACATTTATTTTGATCGCTATGGGCGCCCATCTTGGATTTTACGTAACCTATATATTGGACAACCTTGATTGTTTTTCCTAAATAGTTAATACCTTATTGAGGGTGCGGAAATACCTAATTGAAAACCACCACGCGATCTGATTTTGGAATTATCATTGGTATAATTTTGTTATATTTAATTGAAAAGATATACACGTATACACAGGCGTACCTTTAAATTTTTATATCGGAGAAAATCTATTTCAAATCAGTTAGTATTACACCAAATTGTAAGTAAAATTTGGAACATTTTTCTCATTTTGTCTGCTTTATATCTCTTAAAAGTATCTGGTATGTGTGCAAAAATGGGCTTAGTTACAAAAAGTGTGTCTTCAATGACCACTAGTTGATTTGCGGTAAATGTAAAATGACACCAGAAAATACGACAAGCAACACCTTTCTTTGTACCTCAAAAAATTTTGCAGTGAAAAACCTTCTGTTGCAATTATTGTAGGGTATATTGATAAAATGACTGGACTATAATTATTCCATACATTGTACTCAATCTACAGCTAGAGTGCGATATGGGCCTAAACCGATATACGTCTCATAGTAAAAGCCACAGCAAAGACTGTGAGAATTATTTACATTTGATTTTTTTTTGAAACCAGGTATTTTCTTTAATTTCGATATAGGCCCAACATATCAATGTGAAAGAAAAAAAGGATAAATATATCTGCATGGGAAATTGAGTAATGTTTTTACGCACATTTTTTTCAAAATATAGTTATTTTTATTTATTTGAAACTGGAAATTGGTTGAATTGTGACGTAAATAACGGGCCGTAAGTATTGTTTTATTGTTGGGCCAGCGTCGAAGACGGTGGCCCAACATTAAAGGAAAATTGGGTCAATGCAACGGGTTGACTAAGCGTTTACTGTGTTACATAACAGTGATAAAAAAACTTGGACTAAATTTTGTATTCCTTATATAATCCTGAGGCCATTTTCGAGGAGAGGCTTATAATCAGCTTCCGAGGCCAAATCTTACATATTACATTTCTTGGTCTTATAATGGACACCATTTTAAGGCTACAAATCGTAAATTAGATGTCGTCCACAACCACTATTGATAGCCAGCGGGGAATGTCAACACGAATACACATCACACCTCATTCGCTAGGGGGAACCAATGTAACATAACATATCAAATTATGACATTAATTTATCAGCACTCTTCTCACAAAATTAACCCTTGTGGTGCTAGGCCTGTATTGATACGTTTTATCTATATGGACGTTCATGGACGTCAGATTTTGACGTCTATTGACGTCAGAGGACGTCAATCTCGAGTTTTGTATGTGTTGTAGGGTATAGTACAGGTAGTGCTGGGTGACCAGGCCAGCTTCTGTGTTGTAACTGTGTTGTATGTTGTAGGGTATAGTACAGGCGGTGCTAGGTGACCAGACCAGCTTCTGTGTTGTATCTATGTTGTATATGTGTTGTAGGGTATAGTACAGGCAGTTCTAGGTGACCAGGCCAGCTTCTGTGTTGTATCTGAGTTGTATCTGTGTTGTGTGTTGTAGGGTATAGTCCAGGCAGTGCTAGGTGACCAGGCCAGTTTCTGTGTTGTATCTGTGTTGTATCTGTGTTGTATCTGTGTTGTATCTGTGTTGTATCTGTGTTGTATGTTGTATGGTATAGTACAGGCAGTGCTAGGTGACCAGTCTAGCTTCTGTGTTGTATCTGTGTTGTATATTGTGGGGTATAGTACAGACAGTGCTGGGTGACCAGGCCAGCTTCTCTGTTGTATCTGTGTTGTATGTTGCAGGATATAGTACCGGCAGTGCTAAGTGACCAGGCCGGCAATGCTAAGTGACCAGGCCAGCTTCTGTGTTGTATCTGTGTGGTGTCTGTTTTGTATGTTGTAGGGTATAGTACAGGCAGTGCTAGGTGACCAGGCCAGCTTCTGTGTTTTATCTGTGTTGTATGTTGTAGGGTATAGCACAGGCAGTGCTAGATGACCAGGCCAGCTTCTGTGTTGTATCTGTGTTGTATATGTGTTGTGTCTGTGCTGTATGTTGTAGGGCATAGTACAGGCAGTGATAGGTGACCAGGCCAGCTTCTGTGTTGTATCTGTGTTTTATCTGTGTTGTGTCTGTGCTGTATGTTGTAGGGCATAGTACAGGTAGTGCTAGGTGACCAGGCCAGCTTCTGTGTTGTATCTGTGTTGCATGTTGTAGGGTATAGTACAGGCAGTGCTAGCTGACCAGGCCAGGGTCTTTGTTGCATCTGTGTTGTATCTGTGTTGTATCTGTGTTGTATGTTGTAGGGTATAGTACAGGCAGTGCTAGGTGACCATGCCAGCTTCTGTATTGTATCTGTGTTGTATCTGTGTTGTATGTTGTGGGGCATAGTACAGGCAGTGCTAGGTGACCAGGCCAGCTTATGTGTTGTATGTGTGTTGTGTGTTGTAGGGTATAGTACAGGCAGTGATGGGTGACCAGGCCAGCTTCTGTGCTGTATCTGTGTTGTACCTGTGTTGTTTCTGTGTTGTAGGGTATAGTCCAGGCAGTGCTAGGTGACCAGGCCAGTTTCTGTGTTGTATCTGTGTTGTATGTTGTAGGGTATAGTACAGGCAGTGCTAGGTGACCAGGCCAGTTTCTGTGTTGTATCTGTGTTGTATGTTGTGGGGCATAGTACAGGCAGTGCTAGGTGACCAGGCCAGCTTCTGTGTTGTATGTGTGTTGTGTGTTGTAGGGTATAGTACAGGCAGTGCTGGGGGACCAGGCCAGTTTCTGTGTTGTATCTGTGTTGTACCTGTGTTGTATCTGTGTTGTAGGGTATAGTCCAGGCAGTGCTAGGTGACCAGGCCAGCTTCTGTGTTGTCTCTAATGGAGCAGAATGTATTCTGATTGATAAGAAGCTGTACACAGACCACGCCTCAGATCACCTCCTGAGGCACCTCAGGCAACAGGTCAGCAGTATATTAACCCTCATAGCGCTAAATTGAATAATTTTAATTGTCACCCACTTGAAGTTGTGTCTCGCTACCGCGATTCACAACTTCAAGTGGGTGACAATTACTCATATTTGTTTAATTTCAGATCAAAACGTTTGCAAAACTTGATGTTTAAACCTACATTTCAATCCCAATAACAGTAATTTGATCGGCTAATAAAATGGATATTTTGCAAATAATAATAAGTAATAATAAACAACGTTTATACTGTCTCTCATGATAAAATTGATAAGCCTGAGAACTACAATTGATCATCATTCAAGCGAAAATGTGTTATCAATCATGCTTATATTGACATATTTTTTCTATATTGCTATACTTCAGTTGAAGGTGTTGTCATACCATATTTACATACATGTGTTGCTTATAGTGCTATTTTCTTTTCCCCCGTGCTGTCCACACTCTTTTTGTTATCTGCTGATATTGTCATTTTGCGCCCACAGTGCTGCCCCTACCCTGTTTATTTACTGCTGACTTTGTCATTTTGTCGCCCACAGTGCTGCCCCTACCCCAGCGAGGACGAGCTCCAGGAAGGCCTACAGACCTCAGTGGACTGGCAAGCCTTCAAAAAAACAACAGTACATGATACGTATAGAAGCCTGAGAGAGAAAAAGAAAAGAAAACGATCCCCAGTGTCCTACAGATCATCCTGAATTAGGCCGCTGATTTAGTTGTTTCTTTTTTCTGTTATTTGGGAACTGCATTAGCGAGATTAATTTCTATTTATGCAAAATAACCAGAGACAAAACGGAGGAAACTCCAGGTTTGGGAAGACAATGGTTTCAGGTCTTCTTTTATTTTTGTAAATTATTGAAATACACAATTTTCTTGGCTGAAATAACTCATTGGGCGACACGGATTCTCAGCAGCAAACAAACTTTGACTTGGACAAATGGTTCCTGCCGTGTTTTGCTGATGAGTTCGTCCCTCTCTGCAAGAAACAAGCAAACATAGACTATTTTATACTTCTCTGCCAGCTCCCCTTACGAATTGTCAAAAAATACAACATAGTTTACAAGTTAGACTATTTACATGTAGCATATTGCTAATTACAATGTCTCTCTGTAAACCTATTGTTTTAATTCAATTCAATTTAGTTTAATTGAATTGAATTAAAAAGCTTGGATTGCATTACATATTTCACTTTTAAAATATTCACTACAAATTTTACGAACTTCACAGTGTAGCTTGCAAATGACTAGCAAATAGTGCTTGTAAAATTTAAGAAAATCGATTGAGAATGAGTAATCATCGAAAAACATGCTCTACAAGATACTGTGGCGGCAACCATAGTCCAGGCCACAATCGTTTATATGTAATTTTTTAGCTCATTGTTTTTGCTCTTTCTCAGTCAATTATTAACCAATTTTTTTAATTTTGCTAAAGCTATTTTATTGTCTAATTCTAACAGCATTGAAAATTTCACAAAATCATTATGAAGTATTTCAAAAGTTAGACTATTTGACATGTAATGAAATCCTGGGTTTCAAACAGAGCTGGTTTAATATGTTTAAATTTCTACATGACAAATGGTCTAACTTTATTAACACTGTTAGGAATGTTTTGAAAAATGTCATGAAAATCGGTTGATAATTGATGGATAAATCAACGTTCTGTGTAAATATTGTACAATAGTTCTGTTGACATCACATCATCTCAGCTCCGGCTACGTCGTAGCCAGAGCTGAGATAATGTGATGTCAAAACTATGGTCTAGTGTACGGATAGTGCCCTCTTTACTACCGATAGTTCTGTTGGCATCAGCTCAGATCAGCTCTGGCTATGTCGTAGCCAGAGCTGAGCTGACCTCTTGTCAAAACTATGGTTTAGTGTACGGATAGTGCCATCTCTACTACCAATAGTTCTGTTGACATCACCTCAGCTCAGCTCTGGCTAGGTCGTAGCCAGAGCTGAGCTGATCTGATGTCACAATAGTGTACGGATAGTGCCCTCCTTACTACCAATAGTTATTGTGATATCCGTTCAGCTCAGATCTGGCTACGTCGTAGCCAGAGCTGAGCTGAGATGATGTCAACATGCAGTTGATGACACAGATTCTGTTTTCTAATGATTGAATTCGAAATTGTCAAAAAAAGAAATATATATATTGTGAAATTAGAAATATTTGCTCATATTAGATGTCTTTGCACATTTATTGTATAATATACATTTGTTATGCAGTATAAAGTAACTCATAAAGGAACCATATATGTGTCAAATCACAGAGAATGGTCAATTATTTATTTTTGTAAAGCATAAATGAGGATGTATATAAACTAAGAAGATTATGTTTATATTTGTATGATAATTACAATGTCACAATATCACAAGAAACAAAACTGCATGCTGTCAAAACAGATGGTAAATTTATGTGATGTCTGTGAGTTATATGTTTTCGTTATCACATCGTATAATAATTAAATAAGTGGTGGTCGATTACTATAAAATAATAATTAGTTTTGACCTTGACATGTTATTTATTGATACAATTCTATATTTATCACCATTTCTTTGAATTTTTTACGATATAATATGTGATCTGAAATGAATTATGTGCCATAATTTATTGTATGTTACCAGAATTCATACTATTCATAACGTGTGAATTAAGTAATATGATTTGAATAAAAGATGACATATATTGTTCAATTTGAAATAAAATTCGGTTTATGTTTATGTTTAAGTCAAGAATTTTTTTTAAACATTATAAATGTTATAGCATATCTAAGATGAGTGCTCATATTCTGACGGCTGAAGTCGATCCCAACACTGAAAGAATTAAAAACATTATAATGGTCGTAGACCCATAACATGATTATTCAAATGAAGCGGAAAGAGCTAACTAAATTCAAAAATATTTCAACGCTGTGAGAATTAACCCCTGGACCTCTAGGGTTAACACCAAAAGCTCTAGGGATTAAAGAGTTATTTGCTGATCATTACCATGGGTCACATATGTGTTAAAACCGGATTATGTTTAACAAAATCAATTCGCCGATCAATTTATTGATTGAATCTGTGAGTTTTATCTAGGCACTCAAACTGTGTCCAATACAGAAGTGTGTGTTTTGCGGTAGCAGTGAGCAAAATCCATATGTTAGAGCTATAGATGACATCCCTCCTCCCAACAGACACAAGACGTTGAATCAATGTTGGTTTAACGTTGGTCCACCGTCTACGACGCTGGACCAACGGTAAATCAAAATTGATTCAGCGTCTTGTGTCTGCTGGGATGAGCCGTATTGATCACGACGTGCGTATTTTATTACATTATATTACACTGCAGATTACCGTCAATTCTGGCCAACACAATTCAAAGTGAAAATCTGGATATAATCCACTTTACATTTTTTATGTCGAATTTACCTAAAAAGATATTCACCCGGTACAAATCGTGAATTGACTTCTAGTGGATGCGATGACTTGAAGTGAGCGACAAATAAGGGGAAATTTATAAATATCGTCCCCTTTGATATGAAAGGGTGTATCTGCCACTCTGTAAAGTGGCAGATACACCCTTTCATATCCAAGGGGACAATATATTTTTACAGTTTCATAACAACTGTTCTTTCTATAACTTCTAGTCAAGAATGCCAAAATGTTGTCAAATATGCATTTTTTTCTTTGAAACATTATAGGTGTTAAAGGGTTAATGGGATGCTGGCACAGCTATCAACAATTTCTGTAATTATTTTATTTCATGTACAATATAATTTGTTTGATAATCAATAAATTATTCAATTAATATATGCAATCATAATTATATTTATCTATTCCGATAATTACAATGGGAAGTGGAATATAATTGACAATAATCATCGTCATATTAATTTTGTTCGCGCTTATTATTTTAATTATACCATATTAATTTATTTATTGTAAAACCCTTTCAGACAATGTTTCGCCAATTTTTCTGTCTGCTTTTAGATTTACGGTATGTTAATATTTGAGTTGAATTTTAGGCAATCACTACTTTCGAATGACAAAATACGCGGTCGGTCGTTCAAGTAATCAATCCATAAATCGGTTCAACAATCGATCTATTGATCAATCAATCAATCGTTGAATCAATCAATCAATCAATCAATCAATCAATCAATCAATCAATCAATCAATCAATCAATCAATCAATCAATCAATCAATCAATCAATCAATCAATCAATCAATCAATCAATCAATCAATCAATCAATCAATCAATCAATCAATCAATCAATCAATCAATCAAACAATTAATCGATCAATCAATCAATCAATCAATCAATCAATCAATCGATCAATCAATCAATCAATCAATCAATCAATCAATTAATCAAATAATCAATCAATTAATCATTCCATAAACTGGTATTCCATACAGGATAGCACCTCTAGCAACCACAATGTCACATAGGCATACATTAACGTATTCCAGATGGACGCACAAAAGGTATTTGACTCCCAGCGCTCACAAGGTTACCTCTAGCAACCACAATGTCACACGAGCATACACTAACGTATTCTAGTTGGACGCACAAAAGGTATTTGACTCTATTGATGACATTGATGGCCAGTGGACGGCGACGACCTTGAACCCCACCACTCATTAAAACTCAGTTTACAAAAGACACAACCATTAACCCGTTGGGGCCTGGGGCCCATCCCACAAAATAGTTTAAATTTTAGATCATCTTAACTTTTTTAATGCAAATAAGAGAAAGTTAAGATGATGTTAATTTTAAGATTATTTGTGGGATGGTCTCCTGGATCGACTATAGATGTGAGAATCTGACGTATATAGTCGTCACAATCTGACGTCTAAACTCGTCTGATTCTGCAGTCTATAGCTAACTAAGACATTTATGATGATTTCAAAATAAAAAAACACACTTGGTCTCCATGGTTCAACCCTTACAGCGCGGGGATCGACTTTAGTCGTCAGAATCTGACGTCTGTAGACGTCAGATTCTGACCACTAAAGTCGATCCCCGCACTGTAAGAATAAAAATATTTCTAATGGTCGTAGACCCATAACATAGGTATTCAAGTGAATCAGAAAGAGCTGACTAAGACATTTATGATGATTTCAAATTGAAAAAAACCCTTTGGTCTCAAAGGTTTTTATTTAAAAATACAGCGCTTTAAGGGTTAAGCAGACATATTTTAGCGTTATAAGGGTTATATAAAGTGTTAATCAGTTCACCCTTTATGTTTGTCCGTCAAAAAAAAATACGAGAAAAATGAGCATATAATGATGTCTGTTTTCCTTCAAATTGTTCACATATAAGTATGTTTCCACAATCGAAGTTATTTAAATTACCCTGTGCTTGTTTTAGTATATAATGTGGTTTGGTTTTTAGTTTATATATCATGCATATGTTAATTTTCTTGTGATTTTATCGAACCAACCCTGTTGTATATAGGCATGTACATATATATATATATTATATTGTTCATTTTCAATGACGCATAAGGCTACATAGACTTTCCGTCGTCAAATAAAATATCTATCTATCTACATATCTAGTTATCTAGTTATCAGGTTATCAGGTTATTGTCGCGGTGCGTGAAAATTAAATTCTACAATTTAGAACTGTAAAGATTAATACTTTGCACTCTACACTATGCTGCGTCTTTCTTTGAATATTAAGCTATAATTACAATAACTTAGTAAAAATGTGACCATTTAAACCCCAACGCCAGTATAATAAATAAACTGTATATGCCTAATTTGATCTCAGAAATCTGCGATTGATAGATAGGCCTATTAAGTCACATTCCTACTGTCAATCGTTGTGACGCGCTGGAAGATAAACGTTGGTGTTTGTAGCGAAAAGACCCCTTCCGGTCTTCCGACTTCTGTATAGATTAGAAAGCTTGTTTCGTTGTTTGCCCAACACATAGCTTTCAAACTGTCATCACATTAACATCACATTCGTCAGAATCAGATAAATATCAGGTAGCTGCATATCTGAGATATTTTGCCACCGAAATCTCAGAACGGCTAAACATTGTTTATTTCAAATATATTTTTAGCAAGGGAAAACGTAGAGTATCGTGTAATTATTTAATACAGATTGTCTACGCCATTGAAAGACAGCGCTAGTAAACTAATTAAACTATATAAGCTTAATTTGATTTTAGAAAACTGGGATCGATATGGAATAATGTATAGCTCCAATTGCATAGATTAGAAAGCGTGTTTTCGTTGTTTGCCCCAGACATAGCTTTCAACCTTTCATCACATTGTTAGAATCAGATATATACTAGGCAGCTTTATACCTAATATCTTTTTAAGCAGAGACAATATTATCGTAGATTCTCACATTGTTTATTTTAAATAATTTTGTTTTATTTTGCTCCTGGCAAAACGTATTCCAGAAAACACATGACGCTGAAACAATGTTGTTTTAATGTTGTCTCACCGTCTGCGATGCTGGCCCAACATTAAAACAACATTGTTTCAGTGTTTTATTTTTGCTGAGATACTTCTCTATTATTCAGTGATGTCCCTTTAAATATCACTAGGTTAAGGTCGTCTAATTATTTAAATGTTTAATATAGATCGCCATTGAAACTTGCAGCTGAGCCTGTCACTTCACTGAGCGTGCACGCCCCAAGCTCAAATAAATCTACTAATTGCACATTTAAACTATTAACAAACGATTTGAGGGCGAGATTCACGGCAGCGATAATGGCGGCCTGAGAATGAGCGATATTAGAGGGAGATAAGTCCATGTAGTATTAGATTCTCCTTTACCCGGCATTATTATGATACCCCCCTCCCCCCTCGAGAAGTAGCGGACCTGAGATTTTAATGGCTGGCATTAAAGTCACCCATTACCTTGTCATTATAAATCAGTTAGAGTGATAGACCCTCTCATTGCTAGGGGTCATTATAAATCAGTTAGAGTGATGGACCCTCTGGTTCCTATGAGCTGCCGTTGATATTATACTACCCATTGAAGTGGTAATTACATCTATAGCAGATTTTAAGCTTTATATTTGACCTTCAAATGAGATAAAATGAAGCTAAAAATAGCCTTGAACTTGCTAGAGTGACATGTTTTGATTTCAATTGTACATGTGTAAGCTATATACACCCGTGTGCAGTTGTAAGTCGTATCAGGGAGACATAACTATAAGTGTGTGTGTGTGGGGGGGGGGGGGTACATTTTATAACGTAGGCCTAGTACTGTAAGAGTTAAGCCGTTAAAAACTACAGTATAACCAGCTAAATAGCCTAAGGATAAAATGTAAAGTTTCGAACTATTGTTTATATCACCGCAACACTCGTCTAACAATACGATGTGAGACTTTAGACGAACACCTAATGCCTCAGATTATCTCAGATTAGAGACATATTTAATTTATAGAAGCTGGTTATATAACGTCATTAGAACAAAACAAATCAATGACATAGTATATAGTCTACATCAGTGCTCTAAGTGTTAAGCAAGTGTAGCTACATTATGTAAGATAATTATTCATACATCAATGGTTTTACGTGTGAGTTAAAATAAAGAACTATTTCAGGGGATAACGACCTATAGGTAGTGTGGTAACGGCCGATGTGTTACACAGGAAGTGGTCGTTACCATCGTCACAGCTTGTTTATGGCGCGGGATTTATACGATCCGTTGCAGAACACCAGGAAACTTGAGCAGAGCAGACGTCTTTTCGTTGCTGCTTTCTGCCGTTTCTGCCTGGAAACTAGCCAGTAGTGGCTGGCAAGTGCTATTTACTACAACTGGTGTCAGAAGTATTAAATGGTGTCCACTCAGGTGGTATTATCCTGACAAAAACGTGATTTCTAGCTGTATATGTGATCTTGAAATATTTTCACAATGTTGACAGTCAGTTGACATTTTGAAAAAGTACGATCACGCCTAGTAGTGTTTAGATTTGTATTTGCATTTTTACTGTGTTTATATGTCGCCAATGATTGAATTCATATTTGTATTGATATGATTTCAATCAAATTTAGTTGGTAATAGATTATATATTGTATTTATTACCATAAAACCTCGCATGTTTATTAATCTTGACTGCCTATATTGTATTTCACCTATTAACGCTCATTCGACAATTCGTTATCGCTGCTCAGAACTTATCAGTGGTGAAGGTATTGGCTGCTTGAAGCTATTACTTTTACTGAATGAAACTTGAGTTAATCAATTATATTCTTTTTGATATCATCCATTCAGTTTAGTGCGCAAACACAGACACAAATGGCACACTTCAATGTAAACCCTTCCTCTTCGGATTATTTAAACTGGGAAAAAAGATTGGAATTGTATTATGAAAAACAAATATTTGAAATAGAATGCCAATTAAAAGTGAATTTAGAAAGGATTAAAAAAGAATACCAAGTTAAAATGGTAGCACTTGAGCTAAAAGTGAAAAAACAGAAGTTGCTTCATGTGGTGAATGGGGAACCGGGCAGGGATGTGGCTATGCAGCCTGTAGTTGGGGAGACAACTACTTGTTTCCCAGGGGGAGATACCACAACAGTGCCATCACACTCATTTAATTTGGCTGATACTAATCCACAGCCACCAATAACCACTTTGTCAAATACTTATAGCCCACACATTACACATGATGATGTCGTTCAAGTGAATGCAGACACACTGCCACTACAGAGCTTTTCAGTTACACCTACAACTGATTCATCCACAGCACCACAATCACACTCGTTTGATTCAGCTGATCCAAACATTCTAACACAACCACACCTATTTGATTCAGCGGATACTAATCACAGCTATCCAGCACAAGCACACTCATTGGAATCAGCTCCTACTGATCCAATTTTTGCACAACCATACAGATTTGATGGTTCTCGTGCCATCTCAATTTCTTGTAATGTGTCATTATGTGGCCAATCAGTTGGAACAAATCTACAAGTAGTTCCGGCTCAGTCTCACACTTCGAGTGTGCCCCCTGACATGTCAACTACGGATAACCAATCAGATGACCAATCAGATTCACTAGTAACTCCAGCACAAACTCGCATGACGAACACACCTCTTAACACCCCCACCACTACATCAAGCACAGGGAGTTTCTCATTATGCCCATCAAGTGCTACGTCCTCAGTAGCTCTCGATAATACACTTTCTGGTGGACCTCCCACTGGCATTCCTTTCCATTCCTTGAATTCGGACATTCAACAACCGATCTATGTCACAACTCCTACACATTCAGCTTCACCACCAGGAGTACATGTATCCTGTCCTCAACCGGCGAATTCCACATTGTTGGTACAGGAATTATGTGACCCTTTTGATATGAATTCCTATCAATCCGGGCTTCTGGGTAATGCATTTCCCAGGGGGGCACTAGTAGAAGGTTATTCTACATTTGTATATCAGGCTCCAGACACAACAATTTGGGCAACGCAAGGTGATAAAAATGACTGCCTCCACTTAAAATGTTGGGACACCACGCTTGTCATATTCTGAATCATGATTACACCCTAATGCGTGACAAGCTGAGCCACATCTTTGATCATAACAATGTGCCACCCAACATCAAGCCACCATTTAACCGAATATTCTGTGCCCGGAATATGCCCCTAACATATCCAACGAGCTGCAGTTCCATTGAATGTTTCATGTTTTTCTGTTCATTTTTCGATACTGTGTCTCTCAGCTGTCATAGCTCACTCAGAGAAGATATTAGCCAATCATCAACTTTTGGTCTTCACCCGTTTTTGCTGCCTATCGGGAATTGTGTGAGATTTATTCTGGCGCTAAGTTGGCAGACAATCCTCTCATATTTGAAAAGATTTATGCTAGCGCAAAGTTGGCAGACAATCTTATCTTATTTGAGAAGATTTATGCTAGCGCTAAGTTGGAAGATGATCTCATCTCATTTTTGGATAGGTTCGCGATGGGTGCAGAGCAAGATTTGGAGATTCAATCACTCTCTACCGTTTTGTTTATAAATGTGATGTTTATGTCAGTCATTAGCACCGACATAATTAAATATGTTTTTTTAGAAGCCGTATTTATTGTCTTCAAAATATACAGGCCTACAACTTAAACACATTCCTTTTATTATTATATTATGTTTGGTGATGGTAAAAATGTATGGTAAAGTGTGTTTGGTGATAATTGGTTCATTGGAATTAACCTTTGAAATTCTGAATGTTTTGCTGTATGTTGATCGATTTTGGCCATGTCCGGATTGAACCTAGTTATAACCTAGATATTATTCCTCGATCTGTAGCGCTGTCCCCCAGAATTCTTGTGAGGTAGATGCTAGCGTGAAGCTGGCAGATGATCTCATTTAGAATCTGGGTGAAATCTACACAGATCCATAAGATTTGACACACATAGTTGTGTAAACTATATCGCAGATCTTCTTATCGCTAGCAGTAAAAACTAGAATAAATCTTAAAGGTAAACCAGAGTTTATTATTTAATCCAGACCATGTCAGGCAAGCTACACCAATGATCAGTAACACTTTATGGAACTAGTGTTCCTTAAGCATTCTACTTTATCACATATTCCCATCAGCAATGTATTAGCTACTGTATATGTACATGACACCACACACGTAACCCCTCTGTGGGGTCGTTAATGCATATTTTGAATGTCTCACATTTGCTTGTGTTGCAGGTGGTTCCATCTATGAACGAACCTTTGCAGGTGATGTCACCTATAAAAGAGTGATAGATCTGCTTAAATTTGTTAAACAGAAGAAATGGTGGAATTTTGTAGTCCGTGATATTTCCCATCAAGCTAGATATAGAAACATCGATTTTAAACAATCTGATTTAAATTAGGAGTTTTCAATATCAATGCTGGCCAAGGTTGGCAGATTCTTTGGAACCTCGTGATCACTTTATCTACTTACCTGATAGTCTACATTAACCTGGTCTACTACCATTAGGTTCTAACGAAGGTGCGAACCAAGGATGAAATCTTGTTAGCACCTATCGTTACAACATATCGTCAGCACCTGTGTGAACGTATTGATTATTAAGACCTATATAATTAAGACATAAACTTAGCTAAATTTGGAGACCAAATAGGTTTTTCTCTGGCCAATTGTTATTTATAAGTTTCCTACTCATCTCTCCCTGTCCTTTCTGTTAATCCGATGAGAAATCGTACTGTCTTTCTTTTATGGTTGGAATATAGCCTAATGTATTAAAAATTATGGTCACATGTGTTGTGTTTTGAATATTGTATCCTATGTTGCTCTTATATCGGGTTTGGACATCTGCTTTTGTTAACGGGGAGGAGTGTGGTAACGGCCGATGTGTTACACAGGAAGTGGTCGTTACCATCGTCACAGCTTGTTTATGGCGCGGGATTTATACGATCCGTTGCAGAACACCAGGAACCTTTAGCAGAAGCAGACGTCTTTTCGTTGCTGCTTTCTGCCGTTTCTGCCTGGAAACTAGCCAGTAGTGGCTGGCAAGTGCTATTTACTACAGTAGTGTATTCAACCTATATAACACCCGAATGGCAGGAGGGGGTTGGCTAATTCATTTTACGACCATCCATTCTATCAGGGAGTAATTTTGGAATATTCATGCGAGCATTATTCGATCCACTATTTTGTCATTGAATTATTTTTTTGTATGGCTTTAATTTGTCTGTCTTCTAATTTCCCGTCGTTAGATTGGACGCCTAAATTGACGTGACGATTATAATATGTAGGATGCAAATAGTACAAGGGCATTATAATGATAACCCCCCTTTGAAATCAGAGGTGGGTAAGAATAACACATAGGCTTATACACTGAAGGAGGATTGAATTCTTTGAGACCTAAAGATCAATTAACGCATTAAGCCCTCATGATGCACCAAAGCAACATTTTACACAAAATGTGACACACTTAATTTTCCTACAACTAAGGGTTTTAGAATCAAAATTTCCATGAAAGTGTTTTTCCAATATGTGGCAATTTTCTTTAATTTTTCATCCACCTCAATTCATCTTCATTCACTACAAGTCGAGAATTGCGACAGCAATTCGCGGCAAGTAGTAGATGAAGATGAAAATGGTAAATTCAGGCTTGAAAGGGTTGACCCTTCATATTTCATGGTAGCACATACTATTAATATGGTTTGGATCACATAACATTTCACCGACTAGTGACAGATATATTCAAATACATACATATTTACATTAGAAAATAGGAATTATTTCATTAATTTTTGTTTTGGAAATGTAGAATTTAATAAGTACAAAACGACATATGTAGCATCAATAGCTCATTTTTTTAATATTTCGTGTTGATATAAATTCAGAGTCATTCATATTCACGTTGCGGTGGCACATACGGCAGGAATTCACATTGTAAATGAGAATGAGAAGAAATAATTAGGAGTAATAATAAAGGTTTTATAAAAGGTTTTATTGACCGTTGCATTTCATCTTTGACATATTGGTCATTTTTATTCTTTATTTTTGTTGTACGTTTTTTATTGGCGGAGCGTATCGGCTATACGTTCGGTTGGCATTATTATGCATGTACCACGAAATTGAACAGTTTGGGTCATTGCATATGTGTGCACCAAGGAAAGGTTTCG